>JAZAVJ010000044.1:0-203801 GCA_037954315.1 Neonectria punicea | reverse complement strand
AATATACTTAATTAAATAGCTNATTATTAATACCCTTATAGTTAATAACCCCTTTATTATTAACCTTTAATAAAATTAATATAGTATTAATATTATATATAGCTAGATAATTATATATATAATTAATCCCTCTTATAGGTATATCTAAGAGTGCGATTATTAGTTATAAGCTACTTTTAATATAATCCTTTAAATAGGCCTATAAGAGTAAGTATACTAAATATTTTAATTATATAATTATATTAGTAGGTAGATTATTATAGCTAGTAAGAATACTATAGTATATACTAATTATATTAGCTAGTAAGTAAGTATTAAGGTTAATATAGTCTTCTTTAAAGATATCCTAAAGAGTCTATAGTTAGTCTTTAGGAATAATCTCTATAAAGCTCTTTACCTCCTTTACCTTTAGCTAGAAGTATAAAGTCTAAGGTATACTAAGTATAATATATAGCCTATTATACTATTTATGAATATAGTATATATTCTAAGTATATATAAAGTTAGTAAGCTCTTCTCGTATAATTAGTATAAAGAAGTAGAGTATTATAATATAATTAAATAGGGAGTTATTTAAGAATTAGCTAGCTATAGTAATCTTACTAAAGTAATCCTAGCACTAGGTTAATATATAAGTAAATAGAGCAATATAGTTATATACCTACTAGAACTTAGCCCTACCTTTACTTAGTTAAAGCTACTAACTCTTAATCTTCTTATTATATATGCTTTTATTATAGATCTAATAATTACTAAAGTATATATCTTAGATTGAATTATTCTATATATAAATATACATTTTTAAAAGGTAATAATATACTCTAGCTATAAGAATTATCTCCTTACTATAGTTAGACTAGATAATATTTAGTATAGTCTCTTATTAAGAGAGGATATTAAGATACTACTTAATAATACTTTATAATATACTAAATAATATCCCTATGTAGAACTATATAATAAACTGTAAGTATGCATTAATTAAAGTATAGATCTTAAACCTTTAGGCCTTTAATTTATTATATGCATTAAGAGACTAAATAAAGTTAGGGCCTAAAGTAGTCTATCTAGTTTAGTAATATTATATTATATTTTACTATTTAGTAATATTTATAGGGGAAAAGTTATAGAAGTATAAGTAAAGGGCTTAGTAGCTTAAGATATATTAATTCTAGCGAATATATATATAGAGATATATATAGCTATAGGTTTTAAGCTTAGTATGCAATTTAGCCTTATCTTTAAAGAAATAGCGCAATTTAACTATATATTCTTATAGTATCTCTAGGGTTTAATGCTACTAAAGCTTAAGCTCTTACTAAATATATATAAGGCTACTCTTTATAATAATAAACCTCTTAGAGTATAACTATAGAAGTATAAAGTAATTGTTTAAGACCTTATTATAAAATAAGTCTTTAATCTACTTATGTAAATATTTAGAGTCTTATATAGCCTACTATATAGAAGTATTCTATTATTATAAGTAATAATAAAGTATTATATAGCTTATAATAATATAGAAGTTAGTATTAAGGCGCTAGATAATCTATTATATAAGAAGGTTATTATTAGCTTTTTATTATTAGATCTAAAGGTAAAATATAGATAAGTTAGTTAAAGGGTAGCCTATTAGTATATTAGGTAAGGTATAACTATATATTATAATATAGTATTAATAATAGTAAAAGGAAAGAATAACTTTAGGTATAGTTTTTTATTAATATTAACTATATAAGAAAAAAAAGGTTAGGGAAAATAAGGTATATATATAATAATATTATACTAATTAGTAAAATATAAAATAGGGTTAAATTAGTATATTAAATATTATAATATAAAAAAAAAAAAATCTTAAGCAAAAAAAATTTAAATTAAACTATTAAATAAGTATTTTTTTTCCTTTATATACCCCTATATAGTAGTAAATATAAAGATATTTTATATTACTATAAAAAGCATAAAACTTAAACTCTTCTTTATATAATATAGATTACTCTTTTTAAAAAAAAAGATAGAGGAGTAAATAGGCTAAAGGAGAAGTTAGTATAAGTATATATAGAAGCGTATAGAATAGAATAATACCTTAAGACCTCTTATACTTTTCCTTCTTATAGCTAATAGCCTTAGAAAAAATCTTTATAAATCTTAAGTATATTTTATAATTAATACCTTTAAATAAGTCTATATTATTACTTTTAGACCCTTTATTATTATTATTATTAGCTTTATACTTATACTTATAAGCTAAAATTAAATTAATATAAGAAGTCTAAATACTATTATATTATAGAATATATACCTATAAAGGAGTAGGTAGCTCTAGACTAATTCTAATTATAGTTTCTATATAAAGTAGTGCTAGGAGCAATAATATAGCCCTTAAGGGCCTTATTATTCTTTATATACTTTAGGTAGGCCTTTATAGTAGGTTATTTAATATTATAGAGGTATTAGAGCATTATATTATAATTCTAGCTACTATTAAAGTTTATTATATAAGGGGTTTTAGCTAACTTCTTAATATCCTTCTTTATATAAATATAAAGTAAGTATAGGTTCTAATATAGGTTAGTATATAATTATATAGAATAATAAGGGATAATAATAATACCTTAGTTAGGATAATAGATTCTTAGCCTTTTATAATACTACCCTTTAGTATATTTATAAAAGCCTAGATAGTAAGCTTTAGGTTTAATATTAGTATATTATTATAATATAGGAAAGTATAGGTCTAGAAGTTAAGGAGGATTTCTAAAAGTAAGGTAAATATATACTTACTAAAATCCTTATATATTATTTTATTTAGGTCTATATTAGGCTAGAAGGGTAGGGACTTAAGGGCTAGGGTCTTTTAGCTCTTTAGGGTCTTACCCTTACTAGCTATTATAATTATAATTAGTTTAAGAGTAAGTATATAGGGATATATAGTTTTAAAATACTCTATTTAATAGTATATAAAAGGAAGGAAATAATACATTCCTATAGTAAATATTAGCCTACTAAAGTGTATAATTATAGAAACTTAATATTATAAGGTTATAATATTATACACCCTAAAATAATACTTATAACTATAAGAATCTATAGGAGATTAAATTATAATATAAAATTCATAGCTATAGCATTATTTAAAGCTAGAATAAGGGGATTCTAACCTTCTAATATATAGTTAAGGAAGGAAGAAGAAAAGGAAGAGAAGCTAGCAGCGTTAAGGGAAGGAAATCGTAGTAGGGCATAGACCTTAGAGCGAGTGCACGTAACCCTACGTTACCTTAGCGCTGCTTATTAAGCATATTCAACTAAAACACATAATGCAAAACGGGGTCCTAGGGTACCGTACGGGAGGGTGCCCACATCAAAAAATAATTTTGGGACATCGGTCCCTATGGCCTTCCGTAACATCGACCGAAGCAAGCGGAATAAACAGAACTCAATTCAACTCCGTCAACTCCAGCCTCAACGTCCAGCTTCGTCTCCATGAGCGGCCCACTTCGCAACAAGCAAGGCTGCTGGACTTGCCGCTTACGCAAGAAGAAGTGTGACGAAGATCACCCTCATTGTTCAACATGCCGGTCACTCTCTATCACTTGCTATGGATATGGCCCGAGACCGGACTGGATGAATGGAGGTGAAGAGGAAAAGGCCGTCGTCAAGACCCTCAAGCAGATTGTGAAGCACACCTCGAGACGAAAAGCTGCGCCCCAGGTCTCAGGTCCTGGCGCTCCACCCGTCATGATAGCCCCCAAAATCTCGAATCCTTCCTCCGATCTTGGACCAAGCCTCCCGCATGTTCTCAACCTTGCAATGGATTCTGCGTCATCACAAGAGGATGGAACCAGCGGAATAGAAAATGGATCAACGGTAAGCAGCTTGATGCAGCAAATATGATAGGTTCTGACCGCAAGAACAACTCCTCGCCGCCTGAAGATAATCATGGTCCCACGCCTGCATCTACACTTTCTCTCCTGGGAGAAGAGTCTGCGCTCGTCATGCATTTTCTAGACTACGTGTTTCCGCTGCAATATCCCTTGTACAACCCGGGAGTTCTAGAGGGAGGAAGAGGCTGGCTCCTACACATTCTCCTCCAGATCAAATCCGTCTATCATGCGGCTCTAGCGCTCAGCGCATACCATCGTCGGGCCACTCTATCTGCGAACATCAGCCATCCGTGCCAAGCTGCTGCCCTTGTTCAACAGGAGAAGCACCTGGAGATTTGCATCAAGCTTGTCAGCCAGTCTGCACAAGCCTCATGTCCCAAGAAGGAACTGGGTCTCGCAACTGCAGTCGCCCAGCTGATGTTTTTCGAGGTAAGATCAGTCGAATGATCTCATGTCCAATATTAACACTCTCTCTAAGCTTTTCACCGGTCAGAGTAACGCCTGGCAGGCACACCTTCGCGCAGCGATAAGTATATACCACCACGGTTGTGTGAAGAACCTGTCTGGATTTGGCCTTAGTGAAGTGTCGAGAGAAATATTGACTCGCAACCTTCCCCTCTTGGAAACCGAAGGCATGGTCGCAGCTGAGGTGGTTGCATTTCGATTCTTGAGCTGCACCATCATTTGGCTCGACATCACCTTTTCCATCACACTAGGAACCGTACCGCGTTTACTTGCCTACCATTCCCGCATTCTTTGTCCCAATCCTCAGACCAAATTGGAAGATGTTATGGGTTGTAAGAACTCGGTGATGCTTCAAATTGGCCGCATTGCTGCGTTGTACAGCCTCAAAGCCCAAGCTTTGCAAGATGGAGATGTTGGCAGGGAGTTCGGGAAGGCCATCAACGAAATCCGCGAGGAGATCCAGTGCAGTTATGCCTTGAATGAGGAGTCCGATACTGCTCCGTGGATCAACAACACACAGTCAAACCAAATCACAGTCGTCACTCGCATTTTTCGAAACATGGCGTCGCTTTATCTTCATTTGGTCACTCTTGGATTTAAAAGCCTGGACCTATTGGACCCAACTATTTCCGAAGCCATGGAGCTGCTTCAAGCTCAGACGACGATACATCTTCTACCGGCACTGGTCTTGCCGCTATTTGTTATAGGTTGCGTTGCTGGGCAAGAAGACAAGCACTTTTTCCGCACCATTTTCTCTTCTTCACCCTTACTAAAGCCATCACTCAAGCACAGAAGAAGCATTCTGCCCGCTTTAGAAGAGATTTGGAAGAGACGAAGGACTGGGATTGAGTGGAAAGATGTTCTTGACCTTACACAAGATATGCTGCTCATTTGAGCTTGCTTTGGAATTGATGCAGCTGTTAATTTCACGTCTTACCATTGCAGTTAGATATTCTGAGAAGACTGGCGAGAAAATCGTGTAAATATGCAAAGTATGTTGATTTATTTTCTTAGCGAGGATTCCAAGAAGCAAACATGGCAAGACATGACTGATCTATAATTTGGTCAAGTCTCCTTATAAAAGCTTGACGATGTGGAAGGATGAAGGAATGGCGAGGACGATCAGACTATAGAGCCACTAATCGTAGGTCCAAGATTGTCTATAAACAGATTCCTCCGCGCTCTGATGATGATAAAACTTGGGACCTTGAAGTTTCCGTAGTGACCAGTTCCGGCCGTCTTGCCAATCTGAAGGCCCATGAAACCTGTAGAGGAGTTAGTAGCAATTCCAATAGAACAAAGCTGAGGCATCTTACGGCTTGCAGACACTTTATAAGGAAGCGGCAACTTGTTTCTCAGTATACTGACAATGCTCTTGGCGAGATAAACCGACTGTTTGTCACAGGTCAAGAACTGCGACGGTTCAACATCAGAAACATCTCCGATTGCCCACACCCCTTCCGTACCCTTGACTTTGAGGTACTCATCAACCATGACGAGTCCGTTGATGTTGAGAAAGTCGGTAGGAACGTAGGAAGAGTTGGGGGTCAAGCCATAGGCGGGGATGTACATGTCGGCAATCAATCTATCACTGTCCGACAATGTGAGTTCTTGACGACCATCCGGCAATGTCCCGGAGCCCATGACTTTTGTCTGCAGCTTGATGTCGACCTTTAGGTTTCGGAGCTCCTTGGTCGCAATTGCTGCCACACTTGCAGGGCTTCCTTCGAGAAGAGTTGGGCCACTCGCAATCTGCGACGAGTTAGTATTCTGGAGGTTGGTAAAAAGAAAGGAACCGTGGCATTGTATACTAACCAGCATAATCTTCTTTCGGCGTCCGCACTCAAAGGCCAATTCGCCAGCAGCCTCAATACCTGTCACACCACCACCGGCTACAACAATTGTTTCCGCCTCCTTTACGCGTGCTTGAAAGTGGTGAAGCATCTTCCTTGTTGTTTCGGTCGTGTCCAATCCCTTGAAGGGTGTTTCGACGGTTGTGCGCGAGCCAGTGGCAAGAATGAGGAAGTCGTAGTCGATCGTCTTAGTAACCCCTGGGCCAATAACGTTCACCGTCTTAGCCTCAGCATCGAAGCTGTCAGCAGAAGCGAGGATGAACTCGAATTGAGTGGCTGGATATTTCTTGAAGCCAGGGGCGATCTCTTGGAAGAGCTGTTCGTCGCTGAGCTTTCCGGGGAGTAAGGCACGAGGCGAAGCCATGTTCCAGTACAAGTGGGTGTTAGGGGAGACCAGGGTGATCTTCAAGGGACCGGTCTTGGCGGCTTGCTTAAGAATGCGATGCGCGGTGTTGATGCCAGCGTAGGAGGCTCCGAGAATGACAATGTTCTTCATGGTCACTGGCTGTGGGGGATGATTTGGAGGGTCGAGTTGTTGAAAATGGTTTAATGTAAGGAATTGGAAGACGATGGCGATAGCTTGATATAGAGAGCTACTGGCGAGTCGAAGAAGATCAAGCATTGTAGAGTAGAGGCAAACAAGGAAGAGTAGATTGAAGGATGAGAGAGTATGGTCTGCTTTACATCGAGCACGGCAACTAGCATGCTTTTATAGAAGATTATAAGACAACACCTTACATGAAAGGCATAATTTTAGCAGGGTAGGTCGTCATCAGACTGACAAGAAGCATAAGCCAGACTCCAACATGAATGAGTTTTGGCGCAGTCGTACCCAATCACAAGACAGAGCGCAGACATCTTTCGTAGCCGCAGTCGACAACCAACCATAGAACGGAGCGCCGCGCGGTGCTGTGCTTAGAAATAGAGCAAGGTGAGACACTTACTAATTTTACTGCGAGGCGCCGTTCGACAAGCGTGCAAATGGAACCTTGATCGATCTCACCTGAGCAGTGGACGCGTAAATCTCCGATACTCGCTCCTGAACGGCCGATTCGGAGCTTTTATTACGCCGGTTCAAGGTGGCTGAGACGGGAAGCCGATGGTTCCGGACTGGTTCGTTCCCCCGATGGGCGTGTTATCGCTGCGGTGGATGAATCAGAACAAACAACGGAAGAAGGCACCTGTACATTTTGCACATGTCGTTGGTCTATTGAACCAGGGGGTAGTAGACAGCTGGCTGGTAGTACTACTCACGTTTCGTATCGTCGATACACCTGAATCCTTCATTCGTAAGAATGCCCATTCTAACATAGACGGCTAAAATAGTATTTCTTCTTCTAAAAACTCACAGAAGAAATTATCTTTCAACCATATTACGTCATCTAGGGGAAGTGGCTCAAGCGGTGTGCTATTCTCACCTGCAAACCCCTGACCTGTAGGAACACTCAAGTCTTTGCTTTCGGCAAGTTTTGCGGCACAGTACGACCTGAACAACGTGAAGATCCTAATTGCCTTGTCCAAAAGGCCATTGGCGGACTCCTGGCCGAATACTGCCCTCGCACCTTGGATATTGCTGATCAGCCTGTCCGTCACCCGCAACACGTCCAAGGTCGACCGAACCAGGCTTGTATCCCACGTGGAATCCTTGAGTACCGAAAGCTTGTACAAAACTAACATATAGCGAGCGAGTTGAGTAAAGAAGGGAAATGAAATTCCCGAGTACTCGATAAGTGGAATGGTGAAGAAGCTTTCCAGTGCTAGCTTGACCGTGGTGAGAGATGAGCAGAGATATTCGAGTCTCTGAAGGTCGGGACTTTGTTGCTTGGAAAGGGCGAGGCCAAATATGCCTAACTCGGTGTAGTATATGTGGGCAAGAAGTGTCCCTGCTTGAACGTTAGGTGATTCCCATCCATGCCCTTTTCGTCAGAGAGGATGAAGACTCACTATCTTGCTTCAAGTGTGGTAAAATCTGAGCCTTGATCTGGTCTATTTTATGTTGGAGAGCCGTGATATAAAAGGCAAGCGGTACAGATACTGTGCTTCTAGCATTCTCGACTTCCCCAACGATGCGCTGCAACCGGACTTGATGCGCAAACATCTCGTCGTACGGACAACTCCTATTCCGGCTCAAGACATTGAGGCAATCCTCCATGTATGGCGTCCCTCGCATAGGATCTATCTGCGCAAAGTATGAGGATACACTAAATACGTCAGGCATCTGGTTTCGGAATTTAAGTGACTGCATGGAGGTACAAACATGGAGCTCATGACGAAACACCCTAAAACGGCCCGTCTCTCTTCTAAAGATCGCACTTGACGACCTTGAGTGGATTCGTATCCTGTAGTCCGGATGGGGAGCATGTTGGAGTCTTCCGGTAATGGCTTGTTGAGACGCAGGTCAAACACTAGTGTCATGGCCAACTGGGTGAAACGCGACAGACTGACTGCGTTCCCTTGAAGTAAATAGTCATGGCTCCAAGCAATAAATGTCAAGAGGCCAAGTAGTAGATCAATGCTCGCCGCACTTGGGTCATTGTCTAGGAACATGCGCTGCGTCACGGTTCGCTTGATTATCTCACATAGTGTGAGTCTTGTCTGGGTTGATTGAGAAGACGTAGCGATGATGCAAAGAAATAAAAAAGGGCACTCTCGACGCAACCATTGTTCATCTGTAGGAAGGTGGAAAAAGGCAAAGTATTTCAGCGTGTTGTTGCGGAAGTTGGTGAGACATTCTTCAACCTCCTTAGTAGATGGATTAAAATCAGGACAGAAAGGCGAGCTGGAGAGAGTGGACGGCTATGATAGAGATTCGGCAGTCTGGGGAGAACTCAACACCTGACTAGCCCCTAAGAGGGACACGAGTCCATCGAGCTTCCCTTCGAGCTGGGTGATGCGCGTGATAGGATTGGCCCTCTGGGCGTTAAGTATCCGAGTCGAACCCCCTGTTAGGCAAGGCTTGTTGCGGCGGTGGCACCTCTCGTAGCCCTGGCTGTTGGGCCTAGGCACACAGCGGCATTTGGATCTGGAACAATTTAAACAGGCCTGTGATTGTGTCCGTGTTAGATGGTGGGGTTGACATGTCTGGCCTGGGGTGAGCAGTGGGCTGCAACTTGCCCGTCCGTAGAGCGACTCGGCGCCATTTCCGGCAGCGTGTCTGCCCAGAGTCTGTGAGATAATAGCAACAACACGTGCAGTGCTGAGGGCAAGGATGGATGGAATTGGAAGGTTCATTTAGAACAGAACAATCAAAAGTCGGAGTTCGGCTTTGCGAACGTCGACAATACAAGTTTACTATAAGTCCAACAACTCAGGTCCTCCTAACTCAACATCGATAACCAAAGGAATAATATTGGTCAAACACTCTTATAAGTATCATTGCACAAGCGGGTTTACACGGTCATGATGTTGATCGTAGCTGGCGCAACGGGGCTGATGGGCTCTGAGATCATCAGACAGAGCCTGCAGATCCCCGAGATCACGTCAGTCATTGCTTTGGCCCGGAGGCCGGTCCAAGTTGAAAGCAACAGAAACGGCTCGTCCAAGCTCAAGAGTGTCGTCATCGATGACTATGGGGAGTATCCCGACCATGTGAAGGCCGAATTCGCCGGAGCTGACGCATGCATTTGGTACACAATACTCCCCTCGTTCATCTAGAGACAAAGTTGCTAACCATCTCTGGGCTCTGTTTGCCCGTGAGCAGGACTGTCGCCGTTACGCCCTTCAGAACCAGCAGTTTTGACTTTGCTGAGGTAAAGCGTGTCTGTCAGGATTGCACCATGGCAGGTTTCGAAGCCATGTATGACGCTGAACCCGCGCGACCCTTCCGCTTCATCTATTTCAGCGCCGAGGGCACACCTCGAGATTTGACAAAGGAGCCACGCTTCATGGGAGAATATCAGCTTATGCGTGTAAGTGTCCATGAGAACGAGGCCAACATCGTCTGTATGCTAACCTCCCGGGGTTTCTGCATTGTAGGGCGAAACCGAACACATGGTACTGGCACTTCCCGCGGAGCACCCGGGGGTTGAGGTTTGCATCGCTCAGCCTGGGGTAGTGAGGAATTCAACAACGTGGTCAAGGGCTGCGCTGGCATCGTTGTTCCGCGTTACTAACATCTTCACACAATCCATCCCCAACGTGGGCTTGGGAGAGCTTGCAGCGGCAGCACTGGATCAAGCCATGCATGGATTCGAAAAGGAAACGCTCTTAAACGTCGACCTCGTTAGAATTGGAGTCGCAGCGCTGAAAGTGACATAGAACCTAGGAGGCACTTGGTACGTGCTCCTGAGACGGAGACTTCAGTATCTAATTCATACCTAATTAAGCAAGATAACTACCAAGCCTATTGAAACAGCCTGTTCAGAATTTTGTCCACCTTTCCAGGTATACTGGGCATATAAATAGCTTCGTAGTTATCAATCTCTTCCTTCAAACCACCAAGACTCAAGTCTGCAGTTCCTGGCCGGACGTATTTCGTCTTGAAGATCAGTTTCCAGCCTACGAATGCTATGATAAAAAAGGCGATCATGCCATAGGTCAACCAGAACCACATGATGTCCCATCCACCTGACAGAAACAGGTTGTACCCTCCTGCTAGGAGCATAAAAAGCGTACCACCCATTGCTAAATAGGAAGTATACGGCTGGAATCGTCCTTTGTAAGGAAGAGTGTCCCGTGAGACGCCTTGTTCCTTGAGTGCAGCGTAGAAGTGCCGATATGTGACAGCTGTGAAACCATAGTTGATCAACTGACAGCAGGTAACAAGATCGACAAGGTAGGTCATCACTTCTGCAGAGGAGCTATTCATCTGCAGAAACGCAAGGAGGCAGAAAGAAAGGGAGAAGAGCAGAGCAGGTAGAGGCACGCCAGCTTTTGTACACCATGAGAACAATCGAGGTGCGTGGCCCTCGATTGACATGCCGTGCAGCGTACGAGTCGCCGAGAACAGAAGCCCGTTTCCAGCACTAAATATAGATGTCATGATGAGGGCGTTTACAAGGTGAGGCAGGCCGTGGATTTTGAGGCGCTGCATGGCAATGATGTAAGGCCTGGACTGTTGTTAGCAATGCACTCGATAAGTCGTCGGATAGCAAACTCACGATGCGGCACCGGTACCTGAGCCGGCGAGTTCTCCCCCTAGAATGCCGAGCAAAGTCGGGTCGTTGTAGGGAATGACAATGCCCATACAAAGAGCAGAGCCCACAAAGAAGACGAGGATGCGCCAAACGAAGGATCGATAGGCTGGTGGCAGGATCTTTCTAGGGTTCTCGGTCTCGGCAGCCACCATTGAGATATACTCTGGCCCACAGATGCTTGGAACGGTCAATACTGATGCTTTGACAAGGAATTGGGTGGAAAACGTACGAGAAGCTGGCCTGATACATGCATGATAGGACACCGAGGAATTTGCCCGTGTCGCTTGGGACAAGATGCTCGACAAAGGCTCCCGGATCTTTCCAATATCGAAACCCAAAACGATCATGTAGTGGATTGCCCCCAAGCATGGTGATGAAGGTAAAGAAGAACAACCCGAGCATCAGAATAACCTTGAAGATTGACAGGTAGAACTCCGAAATTCCGAAGTACCGCACGGTGACGACGTTGAGGATGGTGTAGAGGACAATCATGGCGACGATGATGGCCTCGACGGGGACATCGTCGGTCCAGAATGTGATCATGATATTCATCGCCACTATCTCGAAGGGCACGAGAAACGCCATGTTGAGGAAGAAGTTCCACGCCATGGCGAAGCCAAGCGCGCCGTCCACCCACTCGCTGCCGAAGCGGATGAAGGGCGATGGCACGGGGAGATATGTCACCATCTCGGCGAAGCACTCGTTGACTGCCCACATGACGCCTCCCCAAATGAGAAAAGCAATAAAGAGGCCAGCAGGGCCTCCTTTGGGGAGTGCAGAACCCATCTGCACATACAGGGCTTTGAAAACCGTCAGCATGGTTCCATGGTAATCGGTCCAAGGTCGAGACTGAACAAGATCAAGGAGACACTGGACTTACAAGTACCGATCGCTCCACCAATGGCAAATAGCTGCACCTCTTTCCCCCGTAGCTTGCGATGTAGGGACTGAGAGCCAGTGGATATTCCGATGACGGTGCCCACATTGGCATCTTCACCAGTACTCGAGGCAGGCTCATCGTCGGCCGACTTAGACGGCGGTCCTTTCTCGGGGTACCTGATCGTTGACATTGTGCCACGCTCTGAGGCGCCCTGGGAAATGCAATGGAGATGTTTGGTTCAGTTTCCTTCCAGATCAGAGATTCACCAAGTCATATTGTTGGGTACTGTTGGGGTCAGATATGCCTTTAAACATGCCCTTCTGGTGTGTGCGTCCCCTTGTAACCGGGATGTTGCCGCAGCCAACGAGACCATCATCAACTCGGCGGGCGGGATTAGCCCGGTTTGCTCACCCGGGAATATGATTACGGATAAGGCGAGTTGGGCGTCCAAACGGATTAGAGCCAATTGTCATGGCATCGGACTAGTCTCCGACACATGGACCTATCATCCTGGGTCTACCGCAACCAGGGTCTTATCGATTGTTATCTCGAGCAGGCATGAGTCGGCTTGTCCGACGCTGCGGCCGTTGGAATGCCAGGATGTCATCCTTCAAGTGCTGATATGGTCAGTCAAGGTATAGGGTGTTTGGGTTAATTGATGAAGCCATTCAGGCCATCTGATGCTGTCGTGATTCTGTTGGAGCTGATATCGCGAAATTGTATCTCTGGGTAGTTAGTTATCAACGACTATAACATGCCATTTACTGTGACTATCCCTCTTTTTGCCCAGAGTTGAGTATTTTATACTTGACAGAAGATAATATGACGAGGGTGGACTTGAACGGGTGTTATTTCAACATGAGAAACGGCACATTGCACATAAGTGAGAGAGTGGGAGTAATAAATTTAACACTCTTTCTTTTTCTACTCCTTGAACTCGCCACGACACAAGTGCTCCTCGTAGCGATAGTGAGGCTGGAATTCGGTGAAGAGCGTCTCCTACAGTCCGTATTAGTAGCGCATCCCAGCAGAATGAGACCTAATAAAGACACAGCACTTACAGGAGTACTCGCCATGCGATAATTGTAGGCGGCTTCCTCGTCGCTCACCGTCACTTTCTCGAACCCGGTTCTGTCGGCCATGAGCTGTACTTTACAACTCCTCTCCATCAAGCAGAACAGAAACGCAGCCTCGTCCACCGTCTGTCCCACCGTTAGGAGCCCATGGTTCATCAGAATAGAAGCCTTTCCGTCTCCTAGGCTCTTGGCAATTCTCTGGCCCTCAGACGCCTCATTCGCGATGCCCCCGTAGTCGGTGTACACCGAGTGGGCTTTGTAGAAGTAGCACACGTCTTGGTTGATCATCTCGAGTGGCTTTGCGAATGCGGACCAGGCCCGGCCATGGACTGAGTGTGTGTGACAGATGGCGTGCACGTCTTTGCGAGCTCGGTGCACCGCGCTGTGAATCTGGAAGCCCGCGGCGTTGATGGAGCCGTCTGTGTTCCCTCCGACGACCTCACCGTCCAAGTCAACACAGATCATGTCGCTTGCTTTCATCATGCCAAAGTGCACTCCGAGAGGATTAATCCAGAAGCGGTCTTCAAACTCCGGATCCCGCACACTGATGTGTCCTGAAATACCTTCGGCGTAGCCCTCGCGGGAAAAGACACGGAAGGCGCCCGCCATATGCTCGAGTTGCCACTGTCGAGTTTCGGCATATGAGTTGAACTTGGGAATGCCAGGAAGAGCTTTGCCTCTGTGGGCCATGGCGGCCATGGCATCTACATCGTTGACCTTTGTGAGAGTGGGAGGGGAAACTTGATCTGAGATTGCTGAGGGTGCCATGTTGGTCGTAGTGGTAAACAGTGAAGAGACCAGTAATTAGTGCAAGTGTTGGAGATGCAGGATGATGATGATGACGATGTAGATTATAGCGATATTGATAAGACCTTGATATACTAACTGGCATCCTATTTCCAAGCCAATGGCCTTTGTTCCACTGGCCTACTTCCGACAGAGGGCCGACGTGCAGCCCGTGACACGCAAAGCAACCAGCGTCGGCCTGTAAGTGATAGCGGATAGTCTAGTCAAATGTTGTATGAGGTCAGCAAAATTTCCACGCCGGTTCGGACCTCCCGACACTCTAACTAACTTCAGCCCGGAGAGTGTACACGGCGTCGATTATGTAATAGTCTACGTCTTGGCTATTCTGCTACTGAATCAACCCTCTTCAGCAAAAGAGTGGAGTAGAGACGACAAGATCAAGCTCGACAGTAATAACCAACCATGACGACAGGCACTGTCCAAAGAGGTGAGCCCCAATACGCCCCCTCGAGAGATTCAGATTTGACCCAGAAGTACAGGCGTTCAGGTCCTGTTGGACAACGTCATACTGGTGGCATTTGCGGTTGTCCCCGCCTATCTCCTCTACAACCTCATCTACCTGCCGTTCTATGGAACTCCCCTACGCAAAGTCCCAGGTCCCCTGGCTTTCGCCATGACAAAGTGGCGGCTCGCGCTTGCCGATCACCAGGGAACCAGAACGCAGTTGATTCACTCTCTTCATGAGAAGCACGGCACCGCAGTCCGCATTGGCCCGAATGAACTCTCGTTTTCGTCTCTTTCAGCCTTGAGATCAATTTACGGTGCGGGATCTGGCTTCCATCGAACAGAATTCTACCGAATGTTCGACGTCTACGGACGCCAGAACCTCTTCACTTTTGCCGAGGCCAAACACCACGCCGAGAGGAAGAAGTTGCTTGCCCACGCTTACTCGAAAAGCGTGATACTATCCCCCAGTGCAATAGCAAAACCGCTGGTTGAGAAGAATGTGAAGAATTATCTAGAACTTCTTGACCAGGAAAAGGAAGTAGCTGAAGAGATATTTAACAGCTTGCATTGGTTCAGCCTGGACAGCATCACGGGATTTCTCTACGGAGATCGACACGGTGGAACGCATGCACTAAGGGGGAATCAAGACGATAGAAGTCTTCTCAACGATATTGTTGATCCGAGTCGGAAGAAGCTGAGCTGGTACGCGGTTCATCTGAGGGGCTACACGAAGTGGCTCTACACGCGAACCGGATTGACGGAGAAGATTGTCACGAGCTTGCGATTGCTCCCCATGCAGAAGCCCGCAACTTATACCGGCATTCGAGCCCACGCGCTCAAATCATGGACCGATTTCGAGACTGCCGTGACGGAAAAGCAACCAGACCAGGACCTGTCCATTATGGAAAAGCTATGGAGACATAGCAAAAGTGGCAAAGGGACACCTCTCGATGGCCTCGACATGGCCTCTGAGTTGGCAGATCATTTTCTCGCCGGCATTGATACAACAAGTGACACTACAATGTTCGTTATCTGGGCGCTCTCTCGACCGGAATATCGAAAGTACCAGGCAAAGTTAATCGAAGAGGTCGACAGCATCCCTGATACGGACTGTAACGAAGACGGCAACCCCACGGTCGAAGCTGCAAGCAAACTACCGTACCTCGACGCAGTTCTCAAAGAGACTCTTCGACTATATGCGCCATTGCCAGCATCAGAGCCACGGTCCCTTCCCACAGACACAACGATTGACGGATATCTGATCCCAGCAGGGACAGTTGTAAGCATGTCACCTTTCACCCTGCACCGAAATCCGAACGTATTCCCAGAACCCCTGAGGTTCAACCCAGAACGGTGGCTGGGCCAATGTGGCGATCTTGTGGAGATGAAGAAGTGGTTCTGGGCATTTTCAAGCGGAGGCCGCATGTGCATTGGTTTACAGTAAGTTGAATCGACTTTTTCAATTCCATACGATTCGTAGTAAACCAACACTGCCTTTCAAGTCTCGCCATGGCGGAAATGACAACGCTGCTTGCTGCCATCTACAGGAAATACACAACCAGTGGCCAAGCGCGACAACAAGGCGCGAGTCCAGGAATCACAAGCCGCTTTGAGGTTTTCTATGATGAGACATTCCCGAAATTCGAGGTAAGCAGCTGGGTATCTCTAAAATTAGCGCATACCGTGTGGCTTAACATCTTTGGAACAGGAACATCGATGTTGGATCAACTTTGAGAAACGCGGAAATTGAATAACCAACCCAGACAACAAACAGAATGGGTAAATTGTTGGAAGGTCGGTGCAGGGATCAGTTGCCGAAATTTTAAGTAAAGTCGTGGTTTCTCAAAGTATTTAATGTCGCTACCCTCATGCACCTTTCCATGACTAAAATGAAGTATCAAAGTCCGTGGTGCCAGAGATGATCCGTTTGCGAGGTATGACTGCTCTAAGGTTAACAGGGACGTGTACAGTCGGTTCAGCAGTAGCTCTAGTTAGTGTGTGAGACAATCTGAAATGGTCCTCGCCAATGATGGAAGCCATGAGAAATCGACGATGAGGGAGAAGTGAAAAGACGGATGTGTTCCTACGGAATAAGCTAACGATTCCGAATGATTCCCTATTCTCTGGTACCAAACTCTGGCTTAAAGTAGAAGATTACTGAGAATGTAGGGCTGTCAAGGAGTATCCAGGGCTCATTCTTGCGTCAAGCTTGAGCCTTTACATCCTCGGAAGTTTCAACACCCGGAGTAACTCCCTCAGTCACTTCTTGTCCACCGAACCTGTTGCTGAGTTCTGCTTCCGAGATAGGTTTGCCTCCATCATATGCGTCAATAATATCGACAAGCTGATCACGTGGGACACCATTGAAGCGCTGGTCAATCTGTTCCAGAGTGAGGCCCTTGGTCTCCAGATAGGTGAAGAAGATGACAATGGCAACGAAGACGTTCCAACAAACGCCCACGATGTAAAAGCTTGGAGCTGTCAGTATTACACATCTAGTAGTTGCAGGTTGGGACTTACCGCCATCCAATTCCTTCTAGACCCAGCGGAATGACATATTGGTTGAAGAAGCCCGCAGTGGACGTGAACATGCTGTAAATACTGTTGTGAAGCACGTAAATTAGCCAAATGCCGATGGAGAAGGAAGACGTCCACGTACCCCATGCCCTTTGCGCGAATGGTAAAGTTCAGAACCTCGGCACAGTACGAGAAAGACAGGGGTGTCCAGGTAGATGAGTATCCAATCTGGAACAAGAAGACCATGGCAATGATTCCGTTGCGTCCGAGCGAATTGTCGGTCTGATCCGCCGTGAGACCAGCCATTGTAGCGAGCACAGCGGCACAGAATGCGGTTCCACCGACCAACATGGGAATGCGTCCGACTTTGTCAATAAGGCAGATGCCGACTAGTGCAGAAGCAAAAGCCACACAGTTCTGACTGACATTGATGGCAAATTGCTCCTTCTCGGAAGTGATGCCGGCCAGGTCCAGGACACTGCTGAGGTAAAAGGTGATGATACTCGAGCCAATGGTCTGCTCGAAGATACCAAGCGTCATAAGAATGAAGGCCCGGTAGAGGTTCGACTTGACTGAGAGGAAGGCTTTCCACCATGCTCTGTAGGAGTCAAACCCATTCGTCTGCTCGAAGGCGATCGTCTCTCGAATCTCTCGGAACTCAGTAACGACCAACGGGTTGGTCTCATCTCCGTTGCCATGGAACTTGGCAAGAACCTGGAGTCCTTCTCGCTCCTGGCCACGGGAGATCAACCATCGCGGTGACTCGGGGATGAATGGGAGCGAGGCGATGCAGAGCAGAGCAGGGGCAGCCATACACACGCAAATAAGACGCCAAGCCCAGTCTCCGGAAAGACTGCGTGCACCATAACCGATGGCCGAGGATATGATGGCACCAAGAAGCCAGCACGCCCAGTATAAGCCGGCGACGAAGCCACGACGCGAAGGCGGTGCCAGTTCCACGAGATAGGTCGGTACAGCAGCGATGTCCACAGACTTGGCGAAGCCGACGAGGATACGGGCAACGAAGAGCTGTGCCTTGGTCGTGGCGGTAGAATGCAGGATGCAAGAGACGAGCACGATGCATGAAGACACGAGGATTCCGCCCTTGCGGCCCGATCTGTCGACAATGGCGCCGGCAAACAGGCCGGCGACGATTCCGCCAAGGTTTTGCGCAGCCGTCAGGAGACCTTTGAGGTTTGTGTCTATGTCGAACTGGGTTTGAAACGACGTCTTCGGGCAATGTTTAGTAGCTGAATGATTTATGAGAGTAGCAGACAAACCAGAATGTTGAGCGAGGACATCATGCTGGCGTCGTAGCCAACTGTCGCGCAGTTGAGTGCTGCCACGAGGCAGACAAGCAACATGGCTTTGTCAAGACCAAACATGGCGCCGGTTGTGTTGGTTTGGGTAACAAAAGGCAAAAAGTCTTACGCTGAAACCAGCAGATTCCAGAACAATTGGCTAGTCACTCTCTTCGGCGGATGCTGCAAAAGCAAATCCAGCGATGTTGTTCAGAACGTCATGTCTATATATCGGCATTTGTGCATGAGAGGTGAGATAGCGAGGCAGAGAAAGATAGTGCTAAGAAACCAACAGTCCTTAGCTCCAGGCCCCCTAGGTGGAATAGAGCGATATGGCGACGAGCGCTCTGATATGGTTATCCGTCCGAACTATGGGGTATCCAAGCTATAGACTAGATAAGGCTAATGAATGCAGTCTAGTCTTTCGGCAGATAGATAGAGTCGGACAGACTCCGACAGACCCCGGCATCTACCCTGTGGTGTCCACTTATTCGTCGGACCGTCCGCCTTGGCTCGGTGCTCGTTCATTCTGTGCCGAGATATAACGCAAAGGGCAAACCAGGATAGCGCGGATAACCTCCAGTTGTATCAGCTCGCACGGCTTCTCAGCGCTACACTGTCAACATCCTTACTGCTTGTTACATCCTTGACCATCAATCCAACCACAATGCCTGGAAAACTACTGAGTTGGCCTGCCTGGCAAGAGTTTGAGACTCCTTCCAAGGATGTCTCCCCCGACACATTCACATCCTCCTCCAAGGCTAAAGCGGAGATTATTGCTCAGTATGGCGAGGAAGCGCTCCGCAAAAGCTGGCTCAGAGTCTGCAAAGATCTCGAGGTTGTCACCGATAGGCTGAGCGCGCTTGGCAGCAAGGCTGTTCCTGTTCTGGACATGAAGGAGATTCAGGATGGCGACCTTTCGGATGCGCGACGATCGGAGCTCAAGTCCAGCGGCTGTTGCATCGTCAGGGGTGTCATTGAAAGCGCGGAGGCAACTTCACTGTTCCAGGATCTCAAGGACTTCGTGGCCGAAAACAAGGACAGCATCAGTGGTTGGCCAGAGGGGACTCCTTCGATGCTCAGATTATACAACTCGCCAACCCAAGTCGCCGTCAGGACACACCCCAACCAGATCCTACTACAACAAACCCTAAACTCTCTCTTCCACGACGAATCAAAAGAAACAAATCCAGATCCACTCAGCTACACGGATGCAGCGAGGATTCGCCCTCCCGGACAAGCCTTCTTGGGTCTCGGACC
Source organism: Neonectria punicea (assembly GCA_037954315.1). Lineage (NCBI taxonomy): Eukaryota > Fungi > Ascomycota > Sordariomycetes > Hypocreales > Nectriaceae > Neonectria > Neonectria punicea. The sequence continues at coordinate 184,176 of JAZAVJ010000044.1, read as the reverse complement.
ACACATTGACGCCGGGAGTCTCTGTCGTTGGGCAGATCCGCAATACCGCAAGGTGTACGATAACATCCTGTCTGGTAACCCTGAACTTCACGATGCGTACGACCTCGACGTTCGCAAAGACGCAGATCAGTTTCTGTTTGAGGCGAATGCGCATTCTGTCGTCTTCCGTGCCTTTCAGGGTTGGACGGCACTTACGCCAGCGTCGGCGTCGTGTGGCACGCTGATGCTCTATCCCGAAGTCTCGACCGTCATTGCCTACGTGCTCTTACGACCGTTCTTCGCTCCGCCAGCAAACCGGGTGGATATCATGGACGCAAACAAGTGGACGTTCGACTCCGATTCTAGCTGGTTTCCCGGTACTATCAAGGACCAAAGCCAGCGCCTAAGCCTAAGCTCCCATCCCCATCTCCGCCTCGAAGAATGCTTGGTGCACATTCCGTCGATGAACCCGGGTGATACAGTCTGGTGGCATACAGATGTGAGTGTTGATGCCGTGCCTGACAGAGAACATGAAGCTAACAGTACTAGATGTGCCACGCTGTCGATCCTGAGCACAATGGTGATCAAGATGCCAGTGTTGTCTATGTGGCTGCTTGCCCGACTACCCCCAAGAACAAGGAGTACATTAAGCAACAGCTGCGTGCGGCTTTGGATGGGAAGGGTCCCCCGGATTGTCCTGGTCTGACGGTTGATGAGACCAAATTCAAGGGGTACAAGGGGTTCTCTGATGTATCGGAAGAAGGGAAGGCCGTCTTGGGGTTCCCCCTCCTTTAAATGGAATGACATGACTAGTGGAAATGAATGTTATATGTGATGTGTATGAAACAAAGTCACACAGGTCAGTAGCGAAAAAGAAAATCCATGTCTACGACAGCTTTCCTTGCGTTTACTAGAGGTGATCTCGTTGCACTAATACCCAGTTTGTGTATCATCCTCAAACTAAAACTGCACAGCCTGGTCTTCGTTCATGCCTGTGGCTGGCTGTCTATATTTAAATCCTGGTTAATGCGCTTCGTCGCTGTTCCCCTGTCCTTATCATGCTTAATGTAGCCATTCACTTTCACCTCGTGACTGATAAAACCGAACATATGCATTATCCTGATTCTACTGCGCGTCAAGTGCACTCACACTTACAGCGGATCTTGTTTTCTATAGCGTGAATCCTGCGTCGACAATAACATTCACCCCAGTCATACTCTTCGATCTTGCCAACCCCAGAACCTGCTCCGCAACATCCTGTGGGCGATTCGCTGTTAGTATACAGGACAACATGGGAAACCCTCCCCTCGTGGGAGATTTGTGTCATACCTCAATCTCAACAAACCGTTTCAGCTTGGTACCTTGTCGGTGAGATTCTTTCTGCTCCTCCGAAAAGCGTTCTGCCCACTCCTGATTTTAGGTTAGCTTATAGTCTAAAGTCTCTTGGAAGATATGATGCCTTACTGTTTGAAGCAGACCCGGTGAGACACTATTTACTCGGATCTTGGGTGCTACCATGGATGCCAGGCCCTTGACCATGTGGATTTGGGCAGCCTTGGTGGCGGAATAAGCCTATGGCAAGTCAACAGCTGTGTCTCATCTAAGACTTGGTTCTGAGTATTACCAAGGAACTGCCCATTCCCCTCACACCCGCAATTGATGATGTCGTTATGAAGGCTCCTTCTGTTTTCTCCAGGTACTGCCTAGCAGCGCGAAGGAGCCAGAGGTGGGACTTGACGTTGATGGCGAATGCTCGATCCCAATCCTCTTCAAAACAATTGTCGTCGATGGAGGTAGTATCCCGGAACTTCGTCCAGCCGCCATTTGAGAAGATTACGTCGATGCGTCCCATGGCATCGTAGGTTTCCTGTACGAGACGCTCGACGTCAACCAATGAAGCCAGGTCAGCCTGGATGGCGGCATAATCGGCCGTCTTTTCGAGGTTCGCTCCACGCAGTTCGGCGAGCAGGCTCACTGCGCGGTCAACGTTGGAATTGTAATTGATGACGACGCGGAATCCATGTCGTGCAAAAAGTCGGGTAACAGCAGCGCCCAAACCTGCTGTTCCGGCGGTAACGAGGATGACAGGGGTTGATGACATGGCTGGAAGTGAAGCTGTAGTGGGCGGGAACACAATAGCCGTCTTGACCACCGAAGAGCGTACTAGAGATGATCCAACCAGACCGGCAAACAGACCTCCCGTTAATCCGATAGCTAGTGATTCCCTCCGTTATCAACTGACATATGTCATGCTTTCGATTGGTGCCTTATCCGTATCATGATCATGATGTTTCCCCGCCTTTCCCCTCGTCGGACAGTCCGACACGCAGTCTAGCCGATCCTCGGCGGCTTATGCTTAGCTGCAGGAGACCATCACCATTTCCACAAAATGGTTGCAGTTAGATACGTATAAGGAAGGGTACTAAACCGTGGCGTGTCTGATGCAAGTTGAGCCAATCCTTGAGACACACCAGACAGCCCTTGTCCAAAGCTCATTCTCCAGAGGCAATCGACAAGATTCAACATGGCGATAAAATACGACGAAATGTTTCCTCTGCCACCCCTGGCGCAGCTACAGGACCTTGATAGGCTGGTCCCTGTGGCAGTAGCCCTCTTGGTTGTGTTCGTGTCCTACGTCATACACGCCGTGAGTAACTAAGACGCCATCTTGAGGAGAAGCCGGATTAGACTAACACAACACCCACAGGTTGCTTTCAAGACAGACATTCCTCATATCAAAGGAATGCCAGAGATCCCCGGTGCATTGCCCGTCTTCGGTCATCTTCTCCAGCTGGGCGAAGATCACGCCAGCGTCTGCGAGAAATGGTGGCGACAGTATGGCCAGTCCGTCTTCCAGATCAAGCTCGGAAACACGCGAGCCGTGGTTGTCAACTCCTTCGAAGATTGCAAAAAGATGCTTCTCGGCAACCAGAATGCAGTCATCGACCGTCCGACGCTCTACACGTTCCACGGCGTCATCAGCAGCACCCAGGGCTTCACCATCGGCTCTTCCCCCTGGGATGAGTCTTGCAAGAAGAAGCGAAAGGCCGCTGGTACGGCTCTGAGCCGGCCGTCGCTGAGGAACTACTACCCCATGTTCGACCTGGAGAGCTACTGTATCGTCCGCGATTTGCACAAGGACAGTCGCAACGGCGAGATTGAGGTCAACGTGCGCCCGTACATTCAGCGGTTTGCTCTCAACACTACCTTGACGCTCTGTTATGGAATCCGTATGGACGAGGTCTACGACGAGTTGCTGCGCGAAATCCTCCACGTCGGCTCGGCAATTTCGCTTTTGCGCAGCGCGTCCGAGAACCTCCAGGATTACGTCCCGGTTCTGCGCTACGTGCCCAACAACGAGAAGAACCGGCGTTCCAAGGAACTGCGTGACCGACGTGACGCCTACCTGAACCAGCTTTTGGACACTGTGCGAGATATGATCAAGCGGGGAACGGACAAGCCTTGCATTTCAGCAGCTATTCTCAAGGACGCAGAGACAAAGCTCACGGGCGTCGAGGTCTCTTCAATCTGTCTATCTTTGGTCTCTGGCGGTTTCGAGACTATCCCCGGTACTTTGACATCTGCGATTGGATCCCTGTCGACTAAGGAAGGTCAAGTCTGGCAGGACCGCGCGTACGAGGATATCAAGAGGCATTATCCCAATGTCCAGGACGCGTGGACTAGCTGCTCTGTGGAAGAAAAGGTCCCCTACGTCAACGCCATCATCATGGAGGCGGGACGCTACTATACTGTCAGCTCTATGAGTCTCCCTCGAAAGACGGTGACGGAAGTCAACTGGAACGGGGCCATCATTCCGCCCAAGACGATGATCCTGATCAACGCACAAGCGGGTAACCATGGTAAGTTCACCTGAACGTGTCTGGTCAGTTGCGTGGAGTGAAGCTGACTTAGTAGACGTCGACCACTTCGGCAGCGACGCCGGTAAATTCGACCCCGAGAGATGGCTCAAGACGATCGACCCTCCTACCGAGGCCGCGTCTGCTGGTCTCCCTCATCTCAGCTTCGGAACTGGCTCGCGTGCCTGCTCGGGCCAGTTCATCGCCTCGCGTCTCTTGTACGCCGCGCTCATTCGTATCTTGTCCTCGTACAAGATCGTCGCGAGTGAGACTGAGCCGCCGAACACCGATTACGTCGAGTACAATCAGATCAAGACGGCACTGGTGGCTATCCCGAGGGACTTCAAGGTTAAGCTGATCCCAAGAGACTCCATCGTCACTAGCGAATGCATGAGTGCTGCTGAAGAGCGTACCAAGGACCATTATAAGGAATGAACCAATCTTTGCTTTGGCTAGGTCCATGTCTCTGCTGAGCAGTGAGCGAGACTGTAGCTACGTGCCTTTGACGGAATAGTATTAGGCGGGGACGATAACGCTGCGAGTCTGATGAGGCACTGTTATCTACCCCAGCAGCAATAGATTTAGATGCTAGAAGTAACTCGATCAAAAATACATATTGTGTGTGCTCTTATCTAGCATGTCCTGTCCAATCCAAGTAGATCTTTTACCCGTCGGCTCTTCCGACTTGAGATGTCAGTCATCTGCCCCGCTGAGCCAAGCCAATCGTGTCAACGAACATAAAGGAAGATCAAGCTGCGTAATATTGGCAGGCATCAACCGACTTTACAGCCAACAATGACTTCCTCGCTTGACATTACTCAGCTCTTTGGCGTGCGCGGCTATGTGGCAGCTGTCACAGGGGGTTGCAGCGGCTTGGGCTTCATGATCTGCAAGGTAATTAACTGTCTCTCCGCTTAACCATGCCAAGATCAAAAGTTGACAGGCTTCGTGATAGGGTCTAGTGACCAACGGCGCCAAAGTGTACCTGGTCTCATTGCCGCATGAACCCATCAGTGAAAGAGTCAACGAGCTCAACGATCTGGGCAAAGCACAAGGTGGCAGTGCGATAGGGTATGTTCATGAGCTAGCGTGTGGGTTTCACAAGCTGAGATGACCAGCGTGCCTTGCGATGTCTCTTCGAAAGAGGCCATTGCCGAGCTCGCCGCATCTATCGGTCAACACGAGAAGCACCTCGATATCCTAGTCTCCAATGCCGGCATCCGACGTGATCCGCCAGAGAGCTGCAATGTGCTCACAGCCTCTCTTCTAGAACTGCAGTCTTCCATGTGGTCATCTCGCCATTCAGACTGGGCGGACACGTTCTGCGTCAACACAACAGCCCACTACTTCCTATCTGTTGCTCTGCTCCCTCTGTTATCCGCGGCCTCGGAGCTCGACCTGGGAAATGGACGACAAGGTCGAGAAGAAGGTCGTGGAGTTGTCATCATCACCAGTTCTTGTGCAAGCATGCATAATGTTACTAATGTCGATTTGACCAGCTACGCGTCCAGCAAGGCTGCAACAGACCATTTGGTCCGACTGCTGGCGGCAAAGTTTGGTCGATTCTACGTCCGAGTGACAGGAATAAATCCGGGATGTGAGTGACGGCATGTGTCCTCCAAGCTGCATCTGATACTAATAACGTGCAGTTGTGCCGAGCAAGATGAACCCTGTTGGCGAAGCCGGCAACATGTTCAGTTCCCTTTTTGATCAGGTTCCGGCTAAAAGAGCAGCAAACGAAGAAGATATCGCGAGCGCAATTCTCTATCTATCTAGTCGAGCCGGAGTATGCCTTCCTAGCCTCTGGAGCTCTTTTTCCAACTTGACAGAGTATGTACTAATATTTCTTTCTTGCAGGCATACGTAGATGGTGTCTCGCTGTGCATTGACGGCGGGCGGATATTGGTGGCCAATGGACAGCAATGAAGACACCGCAACAGACCTGGCTTTTGTTCGGCTGCTGCTCTATTCTAGGTTTCCTTTACCTCTAGGTAGAACAGAGTAAACTTAAGCAACTTGAGTTCAATTCTACACCGTGATAAACATTGCATATCCAGATCCAGGGCTGCACCAACGACGCCATGTAACTTTCACCTGGCTCCAGCTTATTCCAGATCCTTATGTTCATACTACGCCAATACTCCACACAACACTTTCAACACATTCGCAAATTCCGATTAATAATATCTGGTTGTCCATTGCCTGTGTATAATGTCACGATTGCCAATCGAGGAGTATGATAGAGCTACTCCACTCCGATAAGCTTTTCTGGCATTGTCGGCGCGTCCGACGCCACTGTACCTTGGACTTACAGGAGACTAATTCCCATAGCTGACTTCATGTGAACAAGGTACAAGTTGTCCCATACCAGCTTTTCAGATCATCAACAACGCCAGGCGCGAGAAGCAACCATGTCGATTGTCTCCTTGACAAGTGACTTCCCGTAAGTGCTTATCGACATGATCGTTGGCAAGATAGCTGATGAAGATTCTAGGTCTAGCACGGATGTCAAAGACTTGCGACGATTGGCAAATCAGATTGGTTTTGATATTCCAGACGATCAGGATGCAGACGACTATCTGTTGCTCTTGAGATCTTTGGAGTCGGTCATGCAGTTCATCAAAGACAGCCCAGACTACATACCCGCATCACTCAAGCCGTATCCCGTGGTTGAGACTCGCACGTATTGGAAACCAGACCCGGCAGATAATCCGCTGAATGCATGGAGTCATCGCTGCAATTTTCAATCCAATGCCTGCACCAACAACTTGCTAAATGAGAGAACGATTGTCATTAAAGACAACATATCCGTTGGTGGGCTGCCGACAACTCTAGGAACGTTTCCGCAGATGGTATCCCGTACTGGAAGTTTCCCTATCTCACCAATTGATGCTACAGTCGTGTCTCGGATCTTGGCTGCTGGCGCGATAATCAAGGGTTCATCCACCTGCGAGAGCTTCTGCGCATCCCCATTATCCTTCACTTCAGCAACCGGTCCAGTCCACAATCCCTTGCTTCACGGGTATACGGCGGGTGGGAGCAGTAGCGGCTCTTGTGCACTTGTCGCTGCAAGTGTGCTGCCATCTGAGCTTCGCAATTCCCTAGGCGAGACATCGCAACTAGCCATTGGGAGTGATCAGGCTGGCTCGGTCCGCATTCCGGCTTGTTACAACGGCATCTATGGCCTTAAGCCCACCTTTGGCTTGGTTCCCTACACCGGGGCGGCTTCTATGACTCCCATGATCGACCACTTAGGCCCTATCGCATCAACGCTCGAAGACATTGCGGCTTTGCTAAAGGTCATGGCTGGTTGGGACGGCCTAGACTCTCGAATGACACCGGAATCGCCTCTACTCGACCAGGTAAAAGACTATCCGCAGATTTTAGCCGATTTCCGGAAGCAGCTCGCGACCAAACAAGAGCCGAGCCAACGTCTGAGAGTTGGTCTCTTAAAGGAATCATTTGCCGTTGCTGGGGTCTCCCCGGAGGTTAGGAAACTGGTCTATCAGTCTGCGACATCCTTCTTCGAAGCCGCTGGCGCTGAGGTTGTTCAAGTCTCCATCCCCATGCACCTCGATGGCCCGTCAATCTGGACTGCATCGACACGACTATCCATGTCTGAGTGGCTGTGCCAAGGGAAGCCTTCGGGCTATCTCTCGTATCTGGCCCCTCACATCCAGCCGACGTGGCCTCCGACACAGGAGATTTACGAGTTGTTGAAATCCAGCAACCCTGCAGTTGTCAACATTATTCTCAGCGAAAAGTTCGCCAATGAAAAGTTCGGGCCAGTGGTGGAAGCAAAGGCACATCGGAAAGTCCTCGAATTGAGAGCCGCATATGACAGTGCCTTTGAGGCTATAGATGTCTTGATTACGCCATGCGCACCTACCATTGCAATGCCACATCCCAAGTCGAACGACGAGCGAGGCAATAAAGCCACAGTGCTGGAGAGGCTCAGCGTCGCTGTTGGCGTGACCAATAATACGTGTCCTTTCAACGTCACGGGTCATCCAGCCATGAGCGTTCCCTGTGGACACCTACCGGTTTCTGGTCACGAGGTAAAGCTACCTGTAGGTATGCAGATAGTTGGGAAACGGTGGGATGATTCGTCAGTAATCTTGGCAGCAGCTTTGTTCGAGGAGGGGAGACGGCTAGCAGCGGAGTAGGATCTTACAAGAGACGAAAAGAGACACAAGATGAACCGAGTGTTCAAATTACTGGAAAACAAAGACTAGCCTCGTGAAGTTATTACATGTGCCCAATGCGATGAAGGCCTCAAGCCTTGTCTATCAGTGTGATCCCCATTCTTTGATAATCTGTGAAATAATATTAAAGATAGACTATTTCTCTGCATTTTCCAGGAATTCAGCGATTGTTTGGTTCATCCAGACAACATCCTTCTTACTGGCCCCGGAACCGGCCAGATGACCCCATACGGAGGGTATGACTTTCAACGTCGCATCCTTCATCATCTGAGCTTCTCTCTCGCTAGCCCTCCAACTAAAATACTGGTCCGTTTGGCAGGGCATTAGCAGAACGCGAGCCTTAATCTGAGACAGCGATTCCTCCAAAGAGTTACTACCAGAAGTACTGCAGGCCGTGATGTCTCCCTTTTGCCACATTCGTAGCTTAGCAAGGAGGTCATCAGGCGCCCAACCGTTGTACTTTGCGCCAGTGGTGTCTTCATCCCAATCCTGCAGAGTCTCATACCCCAGTTCTTTATATAGCTCCTTGTCGAACCAGTCGGCGCTGGTCAGCCAAGCAGAGTAAGCCTTCCCGAAGGCTCTCAGGCCGCGCGGGGAGTTTTGACTTGTAAGGCGCCGAACTTCGTCGGCATAGTCGACAGCGTTCTCAAGCGCAGCGCTGGGACCTTCCAAGAATTGATGGTTGTGACGACTTGTTCGGGCTGAGGAGCAAACGATGATGGCGTGGCGGGCGAAGTCTGGGTGCATCGCCGTCCAATGATACGCGCACTGTCCGCCCATTGAGAAGCCGACCAGGACATCGACGCTTTTGAGGCTTAAATGTTGAGTCAGGAGTTGGTGCTGAGCATGGACGCAGTCCCGATAGTCGACAGATTTTGGAAAACCGGGCGTATTGGACGGACTTGATGATTCGCCATTCCCGAATAGAGCGATGACAATAATTCTGTGATTGCGAAGTGCCCCATCACCGTACTTCAGCGTGGTAAGGAGCCTACCCCGGAAGCATGTGAAGACCACAGCTACCTTGGTGGCATCCGGGTTTAGGTCAAGGTAGGCTAGCCGAGCTTGTGGAAGAGTTGTTCCGTCCAGAAACTTGAAGTTGTAGAGAGTGAAATGGTTGATTTGGCCCGGGGTTAATTCCATGATTGACTTGACTCTAGCACTAAATGTCCACTCTGGGAAACTGGCTTTCAGGAATCGATGTAGCTTATTGACTGGTGACCTGGATGAGAACTCTCGGTGAGTGTTTACCTTTTTTGTCCTTCTTTGGAGTTGCAATGCCGAGAAACCCCGTTGATCGTGATACAGATGCAGGGTAGCGGGAGAAGCGCTGGTCCCACCTCGCCCCAGAACCCAATCTGAGGCCTGGAAGATGGATAGATTACCCCACACGATACGACGCTTCAGACCAGTGAGTGTGGAGAAGAGATGACAAATCTATTCAAGCTGATTGATTTGCCCTTGGTACGTAATTGTACCAGCTTCTTATCGGTGGCCCCGACAAGCGTTGACCCTGGTAAGTTGAGTGTCTTAGCGCTTGCCTGTCGGCTGGTCCGACCCTGAAGCGAGCCCGGATTTCTAGAGTCCAAACATTCAACAATTGGAAGTCAACAGTCCGATGAACTGGTAGTAATCGGGAGCTCCGCTGAGACCCGGGACGATCGTATGTTCGACGGCGTATCTCAGCTGTATCGTTCGGTATTGATTTAGAGGGATATTAAAAGATGGGACAGTACCCAGACAGGCAAAATTGCAAACTTCTGTCCATTGACCCTGTTTCTCCCACAGTCGCCGGCTCAATCTCTGTGCATCAAAATGTCACCCAACGGAGAGGCGTTCCTCCTCGATCCTGAGGCGCCGGCCGGTCCGACACGCTATCCTCATGCACGCGTCGCCCCCCAAACCGCCCACCGAACAATCTACGTGTCTGGCATGGCGAGCCGACGACCGGACGGCAGCTATGAAGGCGTCACCGAAAAGGCTGATGGCACTTACGAGCTGGACATCCGGAAACAGACGGCCGCTGTCCTCCTGAACATCGACGACATCATCAAGGGCGCCACAGATGGCGCGGGCGGGATCCACAACGTTATTGATGCCGTGGTTTACATACTGGACATGAAGACGCAGTATGCTGGCATGAACGAGGAGTGGAACAAGGTGTTCAAGGACCGCGAGAGTGCCCCGGCGCGGGCGACGATTGGCGTCAAGGAATTGCCGGATCCGCGGCTTATTGTCGAGGTCAAGGCTACGGCAGTGGTTGGAATTTAGCCCAGAGTAGTGTCTTCTCCAGAGGCATTTCTGCTGCCTTTTATCAGGTGGCCAATTGACTTGAATTAGTATCAGCTTATCATGTCAAACTAGCTTGTTAACTCATGACTCGGCATCTTATCTCGATCCGGGACACGCAGGGTTGCGCGAGAAGTGGGGGACGCGGGGTATATGCAGATGAAAGATAAGTGCTTCTCTCGAGGAGAATGTCTGTGGGTGAATCCTGCGCCTTTTCAACCGCCCAGCCGCGTGTTTTCCATCGTCGTTCCCGCCGTCGCTCCAGATGACGCCCCGCCCTACTAACGGACAAGCCCGGGCGTCTTGCTCGCGGTGCCACAAGAGGAAGAAGAGGTGTGACCGCGCCCTGCCGCAATGCGACAACTGTCGTCGGGCCTTTGTGGCATGTAGCTTCTTAGACGACGATGGCCAGACAGCTTCCTATCCTATTGCGTGAGTTATGTTGCTAGGCAAAAGAAGCCAGCCCCAGCTTTGCCTCCACACTTGATCCGATCATCTGTGACTAAGAGATGCTGCAGTTACATACGTCATCTGGAGAGTAGGATCAAGGATCTAGAAAAGAGCATCTCGCCAACATCCAGAGCGCCTACACCACCCACCAATGGCGACCAGAGCCCCAACAGCAGCACCGGTCTTCCAGGACCAGATCCCAGCCACGATGGAGATGTCTTGCTTGATCAAACCGCCGTCAGCTATGCCCCCATCGACACCGTCGACATGGACTGGGGCGTCCTGGGCAGTCCATCCGCTGGAGACACTGCGACCTACCCCCGCACCGAGATGTTGTCTTCCCTCGACGTGGAGCTTAAGAATCTCTCACTCGAAGCAGCGGCCGAACGCCATCTTGGTTCAACGTCTGGTCTTTCATTCGCAAAACTCACGCAAACAGTCCTCCGACGTCTGAGTCCCGACAAAGCCGACTTTGTATTCGGCAAAGAGAATGAATTCGAAAACCAGCAGCAACTAAATCTTGCTTCCCTTTCGAATCTCATGAACTATCCCGTCTTCCTTCACTTCGGCAGCTCCGTCTCCTGCGATCCCGTGCTTTTTGGCGACTTTCCGCTTTCGAACATGGTTGAAACGGATGATGATCTCGCGCACCTCCTTCTTCCATCGGATCACTCCAAGATCGATCGCCTGGTCGGGTTCTACTTCGCCCACTCCCACACATTATATCCCATTGTCCAGCGCGCAGAGTTCACCACCACGCTCCGCTTCGTCCGCGACAATCCGCAGGCCGAGTCGGCGCAGTCACCGCTCTCCTTGTTTAGGATCTGGATGGTATTGGCGATTGGCTCGACGGCCTATTGTTCCGTTTCGCTTGCCGAAGAATCAGAGTCTATGCTGTACTATAGCAAAGCGATGACGTATTTCGAAGCGTCTCTTGGTTACGGTGATATGGTACGTTGTGCAAGTTCTACGAAAGGCTGAAAGTCATTGACGTGATATCACAGGTTGCTTTGGAGGTCATTATGTTACAGGTTTCGTACTCGTTCTTCAACCAGCTAGGTCCAAGTGAGAAATCATGATCCCAGTATGCTGAGTAAGTATTAACAAAATGCAGATACCTGGTTTTTGGTTGGCATCGCTGCCCGGATTGCTCTGGGCATGGGCCTTCACACATCGTCTACATATGAAGGGCTGCCCACTGATATAGCGGAGAGAAGGAAGCGCCTCTTCTTTTCCGTCTACATGATGGATCGGTATGTCGAAGGAACACCCCTTGCCCCCCTACTGCGAATAATCACATACTTACTGTTGAAGTGTGGTATCAACGGCACTGGGGAGACCATTTGCTCTGCACGACGACGACATTGATGTCTCGGTAAGACCCTGATAGTTTGCAAATTCCTGTGGTAAGCCTCTCATGTTGACATTCGGATCTTAGCCTTTCGCAGACATTGACGAGCAGGATGCCAACGCCGATAACATACAACCCCGAAGTTCTCTTCAACCCGGCTTGATGGCTGTTCCGCTCCACATCCTAGCACTGAGAAAGATTGCTAGCAAAATAGCAAAACAAGTGTACTCGAACCCAAGGGTTGCGAGTTTGGAGATGGAGGAACGAGAGGAGATTGTCAGTTCAATTCACCAGGAACTGGTGGATTGGCGTCGCAACATGCCCTTCCCTCTCCCCAACGCCAACGCGCATGTACCGCACCTGACGAGCAATTGGTACGACTTCAACTACTACACCCATCTGGCCATGCTCTACAGGCCCACACCGCTTCTCCCGACGTTGGACCAAAGGAGGATCAAGATTCTCGCAGACGCAGCCTCCATGTCGCTTCGTCAGGCGACAAATATGCATCGACAGCAGGTATTTGCGTATAACTGGCTGAACCTTCTCGCTATCTTCACCGCAACATTGTCGCTGGTATACGCTATCACCGCCCAGCCGGACAACCTCTTTACAGTGCTGAAGCAAACAAGGGCAACCGAAGACCTGGAGCTAGTAATGGAGTTGTTCGACACGTTGAGCGAGAAGTTTTCAGCGGCGAAGAATCTTAGGAAAATGGTTAGCGAGATTGTCAGAGAGTATCGTAACATAGAAGGTTCTGAGTGAAAGGAGATGTAATACCAATATTGAGATTCCATGATGTGTAAAATTTAGCAGGATCTCGCTCTGAAGATTCGGGATGATGGCGTGACGGCGTGATGTAACCACGGCGTTTATGTCAGCGGCCTTCCCCAGAAATTGTAGCACTGGAATTTCATAGACCCTGGTATTAATCTGATCTCCATTGTGTAATAAAGTTCTAACCCGATCACTCGGATACTCACTTTTAAGTTGTGCTGGGTATCGCTCAGAACCTCGATCCTCCGAGAAATGGAACCCTAGTAGACACGATTGGCTAAGCAGCACAAGTTGGGTGGTCAGACACCAAGTAATTAACTACGGCATATTCATATAGTATAAAATACAGGGATATATGGCGATCTCGCTTTTCAAGCTAGTCTCTTTAGGCTTCAGGCATTACTGTTGGGACACTTCTTTGTCGTCATTTTATTTCATTGTTCCACTACCCTGGAAGTAAAAACTGTAATTAGTATCTTCCGAGACTGCGGTCGTGTCTTCAGTCAGGATTCGGAACCGAGGGCTTCCACAGGTTCCGGTAGGATGGACCCGGAATCGTGGAAACATGGACTATAAGACGGTCGATCAGCCCGTGTCTAACATGTTTCTTCTCATCAGTCTGCATCTCTCTTAGCGACACACAACGCACTCTGCCCTTCTTTTTCTGAGCAACTGAATCACAATGATCCTGCCCTTCATCCCTCTTGTCGTTGGCCTGTGGGCGACCGCCGCCTCGATGACCTACAGATTCCGTCCAGACAACCACACAACATGGAAGAACGCAAGTAACGCCAAAAAACCAAAGCATGTTTGGTCGAAGGAAATACTGACATTGGCTTACTAGACGCGAATCCCTTCCCTCATCAATCTTTCCGAGGACCAGAACTCAGGATCCTACTGGAGCATCGCTTTCGTCACTGCAACTACTGGGCAGCAGTTCCTCATTATCCATCACCAGTACGCCGCGTTCTGCAAGTCATCGGTCCTTGACCTGCAGAGTTTGAAGTACTGGAAAAAGACGGAAGATTGCGAGATCACCAGCGAGACCAAGACGGTGACATCCGATTCCGTCAGCATCCAGTTTCCCGACTTTGCCATCGAGGCGACTGCCCCAGACAAGATTTCCCAGTTGCAGCTTTCTGCCTCGTCAAGGGACTACGACTTCACTCTGGATGTTGACTCTACGACATCCAAGGTCCTGCTGAATGGCGGCAACGGCGTGATCGCCTGGGGTCCCAACGGCGCCAACTGCACTCACTGGTCTATCCCAGCCGCCCGCACCTCCGGAACTCTGAAGCTCGGCAAGAAACGTGCTCTGGAACTCGACCCGGACAACTCCTTTACGTGGTACGACCATCAGGTCACCCGCGCTGCCCCAAACTTCAGTTGGTTCGAAGTCCACTTCCCCAACCTGAACGTCCGAGTGAGCATCTGGGTATACGGCAGGCCCGACTCAAACGACGCCTTTCGGTACGCTACGGTTCGCGTCGACCAAGAGGTGACGCTGGTGCTGCCTTTCGTGTTCGAAGAAGATTTGGATAGCACATGGGTGTCCCCCGAGTCAAACCGAAACTATCCCCAGCGCTGGACATTGAAGTTTGACAACGGCGACTACTTGAAGATTCAGTCTGTTAAGGAGGAGCAAGAGATCATGACTGATGCGTGGACTGGCTTTGTGACAGTGGACGATAGTAACTTCATGGGGAAGACTTATGGGTTTGGTGTTGGCGATGTGATCTATACCTAATGGAATATGTAGGGCTCTCACTGTTGGATGGCTTCCATTGTATCTTTCAATTCGACAACTGCTTCTTATTCCTACCCCTATCAATACATAGACGAGACCTGAAATTAAGAAAAAGAAGGCTCAAATTCTTAGCTAGTCCTAGGAACCATTCTAACGACTCTATTTTGAGAAAATGAATTAGACTGCAGTATAAAGTGCCACAAAACAGCAATCTTGGATTCCCAACATCCTCTTCGCACAGGATGCTACCTTCCCTCCTTCATAGACTCTCATTCATTGTTTACCATACAACTCTCCATCAGGTCCAGCACCCAATCTCCGAGATAACTTACCTACTCCACCTGCGCCCAGAAGGATACCTTCTTTCTCCTAGGCGTCCTCTTGCTTAAGGGGAGTAGCCTTGTGCATCCTCTGGGTGAAAGTCGGAAGGACATCATTCATCCAAGGCTGCAGCGTCGTCCAAAGCCCATTCTTCTTCTGAATAGCAATAGAAAACAACAAAATGAGAACAATGCTAAACACCCAGATGTCGAGGAAGATATCTAGGAATAGCAACGTCTTGGGGTACGGTACAAATGTGTAGGTCAAGCGGGCCATAATATTGAAAGCCATCAACCAGACCAGGCGGATAAAATTGAGAACAGAAGCAGCGAGGAAGACGACAAGACACTAGAGGAGTCAGTAAGGGGACGGATTGTTGATGGCTCTCGACTTACCCCTCGACAAGACTTGACGATCCTGTACTTGTACATGACCACCGACGCATACACAAGAGCAAAAACCGCAGTAATGCCATTGATAATGGCGTAAGTAGCTGCAAGGTATTGCAGTTGGAGAGCTTTATTCGCCAGATCAACCAGCTCTTCGTAATCTGACTCTGGATTATACTGATCTCCCATAGTATCCCAAATCTTAGGCATAATGTTGTGTTCCTGCATGAGGTAGCCAAGTGCAAAACCGAGGAGAACACCCGCGATGAAAAAGGCGAGCCATCCAATTATCTTCTGCGACAATGACCTCGTGCCCTTCAGCGCAAACATGAAGCCGTTGCCGAGTTCAATGAGCGTGACTAGCAAGAGGCAGTCTGCAAGCTGTCCCATGAACCTGGCTACGGAACCGAGGTTTAACTTGAGGTGCTCGGCATCCCTCCGAGTCTTCAGGGTGGCTTGTTCGAGGACTTCATCGGGTGATCTCAGCTCAAGACGGACTTTCGCAGCGTGGACGAGATTGGAAGCGAGGGTGAGGACGAGGAAGCTGGAAACTGGTCAGATGACCCTCATAGAATATGGCAATAAGATCGTACACGAGATAGAAGAAGAACAATAGCTTCAGCCAAATAAATGCCCGCCGAGAAGGGTCTTTACGAACTTGCACGAGCCCTGAAAGGACGATCCATGTGATCAAAAGTGGGAGTATGGCAGCGCCAACCAGCCCAGCATGGAGATGGTAATCTCTCTGGAGGGAGGAAACAGCTTGTTCATAGTCTGAAGTATCCATAGCGGGCTGAAAGCACAATGACTTGGGTGGGTGTAACAAGAACAAGATCTGTCAGCCAGAGCGTCGAGACGTCAGTAATAAACATATTCCAAAGCGCGATCACCAAAGCCAAGCCTCGCCACTGGACCGAGGGTATTCGGTCACCGTACATGCAAGAGACGAAAGCAGTATGCGCCGAGAGGAAACTGTACGAAAGGTTCACTAAGGAGATAATGTATAAGCCCCAGCCTGACAAGATCTTTAGCTACAGATTCAGCTTGTATTAAAGGCTTTAGGTGGTGCCAACTGGAGCTTGGCATTGACTCCGCCTCCACAAGCTGTCAACTGACATGGCACATCGCCGTATCAAACGATGATCCGATGGAGTTGAAATACAGCGCAGATTGATTTCAAGGCTGGAGAACAGTCTAGACTCAAGTCATAAAGTGGAGGGTTGCATATTCCGTTATGATTCTGGTCGTGGCTGTGCTGGAGGCCGCTCGGTTAAATGGAATGAAGTTGGCTTGCATAGGAATGGACGCATATTCATTGGTCGATCTGGTCTGAGCCACTCTGCACTGGGATGCTTAGTCGGTGATTTCTTCATGTGGAACATTCACATTCTGTGTCAAACAGGCTGTGTCGTTGCTTTTGAGTGCTATACGAATATCAACCTTACCTATGGCCTTTCTTGCACTGCCTGGTGAGAGAATCCGCCAGGTACTTGTTATTAAGCAGGCGTTGTCATGTTCAAATCTTGAGCTCTCGTATTGCAGAGACATAAGTCGCGTGTGATGCACCAGCCTTACAATGGCCTGACTTTGCCTTGTCCAGCCCGTCACATCCTGCAGGTGACCATTTAGGAGTGTTGAAAGCACCACAAGTGGCTATGCTAGTCATTTACACGCCCGAGGCTTTGTTTCTGCCCCGAGCTATTCTCCAGGAGCAAGAAATAGCTTGGTGATTGACTGGTGGCTGATTGCCCTCAGAAATCCTCCCTCCTTGCACCATGTCCCTTACGATTCATGCCCTAGCATATGACGACGAGGCTCCCCTTCAATGTACACAAAAATAGAACGCACAGGACTTCCAACTCTAGCGTGGCTGGTAATTTGATTTGAGATCCAGAGGGAGTCAGTTGTCGAATGATACGAGAGATGGGGCTCTCCAACCTGAGAATGTCGTAAGCTGAAGCGCTTGAGTTCTTCTATAGTTGAGACTGGAGCCTGGAATACTGCTTCCCTAAGCTTCTGATTTAACGAGTGATAATTTTATTAATACGAATAACTATGCATGGAGGCCTTGTTATGAAAAATATGTATTAGTTGGCACGTTTGACTAAGTGTGCATCTTGCTCACTTGCCTTAAGTTTCCTTCATACATGGCAAGTACTAGCAACTACACAGCCTAAACAAGTAAATCAGCTACTTAAAGCGGCTTAATTCTTTGACAGACTGAATAGTAGACTTGGCATATTCTGTCGCTCTGGCTTCCTACTGACATAACCAAGCCCCTCTTTTCCGGATATCTCTAAGTTATGGCTCTAAAGCAAGCATTATGGTTTTTGCTTATCTTGCCGAAACAGTGGCTTTAAATGGGAGGCAACTTCCTTTGGTGCCTTTCTAGGCAACGGTACTAACTTAGGCACTAGTTGTTAGAGACACAAGCGAATTTGCGTCGATGCTTTACCCAAGTGGCGTTTACTGGCTGTTAGACTCCCATCCTTTCCTTCATACAACAGTATAATATTGACAGCTCGAAATCCCCCCTTTAACTTAGAGGGATTGATTAATAATGGAGTTGTCTGACTGTAGCTAATTACCATTCTACACCTCCCCTGTGCGGTAGTTTAAGGCACCCTCATCAAGATATAAGGGAAACCAAGCCTTCAGCCACCAAAGTCTATTGACTCAGCGACCTGACATAATTCTATTGTTCTATTGGGAGTAGATAGATGTCATGTCTATCTATTTTAGTGTAACACTCATGCTTCCCATCGGTTTCTCGGGCGTCAAACGAAACCGAGACAAACATGTTTTCGGCTTTAGCGGTCGGCTTTTAGAATCGCACCACGGGACTCCACCTTTAACATGACGGTGTTACAGCATCAATTGCTGTAGTGCAGCAGTAGTAAACTCTAAAACTTGATCAAAACATTTGACTCTTAGCAAATCGTAAGCTCGGTGACGTGGAAATGTATGACGTAGGTTACTGAGAACTGTCATCTATTACCAGAGAAATGGGATGGCTGTAAACAACTGAGACCAGGCTATGTCGCTCAAAGAGCTCAAGCAGCAGATCTCCAGACTCCAAATGAATGAATTCGATAGTAGGTTTAAACTGGCTGAATTCAGTGCCTTGAGTATTTTTGTTTGTGTAGATAGTTCAGCTTGAGCCAGGAGGCATTGACCATCTATCCGCTGTCTTTGATTCAGGATTTCGGGTTCCCGCCATAATTCTCCTGTGCCGTCAACGGCAGTATGGCTGACAGGGGTTTAGGATCCACTGCAGTAGATGCCAAGCCATGCCAGGGAGATCGGCCGGAACATTAAGAGCGGACACTGGATCAAGGGCCATTTTGGGACTCGCGAAAGCCGAGCCTAGTACAATCTATATAGCGGACTTAAAGACTAAGTCCACCAACGTTTTGATTAATGCTCGAGTGTCCGTTTTCCAAATACTGTAGTTAAATATGCTTCGCCAGCGTCCCCAGAAATGAATGCGAAGTCCTCTCTATATCACTTTTCGCCCTCCTTTGGACTACACCAAGCATGGATCTCAAAGCTTCTCAGACCATCCTTGTAACGGGAGCCAACGGCTACGTTTTCCTCCATGTTATTCATCATCTCTTGCAGCAGGGATATCAGGTCCGCGGCACGGTGCGGTCAGAAAAGGCAGCCAACAAAGTCCGGGCTGCCTTGCCTCAGTACTATGGCACCAAGCTTACCACTGTCCTGGTTAAAGACTTGTCGGACCCTCAATGTTATCATGGTGCTTTTGACGAAAGCACTACCGGCGTCATCCACGTGGCGAGCCCTGTTCATGGCCAATGCGAAGATAACATCCGCGACCTGCTGGATCCTGCCATCAAGGGCGCCACGGGCATTCTGAGTGCTGCTAGCCAGCTGGCATCGCCATCCTTCCGACGAGTCGTCCATGTCTCATCCTTCGCAGCCATGGTCGACGTCTCCAAGGGCCTTCGACCTGGTTACGTTTACACCGAGGCAGACTGGAATCCGACCTCGTTTGAGGAGGCCGCTGTTGAGAAGGACCACGTTGCCCTTTATGTCGCTTCTAAGGCGCTGTCTGAACGAGCTGTCTGGGATTGGATGACGGAGCATAAACCCAGCTTCGATGTCGTCTGCGTTAACCCCTCGATGATCCTTGGCCCTCACCTCGACGAGATCGACTCTATGGAGACCCTAGCATCGACTGCTGCCCTCCTGTGGTCCCTCGTCGACGCCCCTTCTATCCCCCCGCTTGAATTTGCTGGATATGTCGATGTGCGCAATACCGCCGCCATGTTGACCGCCACGTTTGAGGTCCCTGAGGCCAGTGGTCAGAGATTCCTTGCGGCGGCTCACGTCGACTGGCAAACCGCCGCCGACTTGGCGAGGAAAAGGCTTCCAGAAGTCGACAAGAACCGGATTCCTGTTGGGAACCCTGGCACGGGTGAAGAGGCTGCACTTGAACACATCTACCAGGTTGATGGTACCAAGATTGTCCAGGTTCTTGGAGTCAAATACCGGCCTCTGGAGGAGACTGTCATTGACTCGCTGAAGCAGTTCTTTAAAGTGGATGCGAAATCGAAGGATAGAAAGATTGCTTCTTCTGATTCACAGTAAGATGACTTCAGAGTCAGGTGGATGTATAAAGCATTTGCCAATAAATAGATGATAGATAAAAAGGTTCTCGGGTGAACGAATCCAACAGACATAGTTGTGAAGCTTTCCAATGTCATTGATTCTTCCTCAGAATTCCAGCTGGTTAGATATGAGATACAAGCACTAGATAATATCGAGAAATGACATTTGAATCGCTCATCACTGTAAGCTTCTCTCACAATAACCATTTCTTGAACAAATTTACTGCCTGGAGAGCAGCCATGTTAGCAGATTGGTCCTCGAAAGCCTTGGTTCGATTCGCCCTGCATGCGAAACCGTGCTCGCACCCCTCGTAAAGCTTGATCTCGTAGTGATACCCTCCTTCACCATCCCCATTACCAAACTCTTCCCGCAACCGAGCTTCAAGCTCAACGACCTGTTCTTTTGAGACAGCAAAGTCCCGGTCTCCGATAGCCATGCTGAAGGGCACCTTGAACTGGCGTACCGAGTCCAAGATGTCGTTGGGTAACTTCAGCGACGAAGGATGGGCCGTGTAATGCGCGTCGATGAGCGGTTCCTTGCCGTCTAGGAGAGACGGTTCCTTCGATAGTCTGGACGTCTGTAACCCACCCCAGCAGTATCCCGCAACGCCAAGTTTTCCCTGCGCTGGCAGCTCTGCTTTCACCGCTCGAGCATATGCCAAGTATTTGTGATAGGCGCCATCAGTGCCAGTAAGGACGGGAAGAAAATAAGGGATGAACTTGATGAAGGAGATGGCTCTCGAGATGTGCCCTCGAATATCCCACCATTTCGTTGGTCGTGTCAAGTTTTCCATCAGGCCAAGAGCAGACACGGGCACGCCTCCGCCCGGCACAAGGTCCGGGATCAGTACGCGGATTCCCGTGACATTTGCGAAGTAGTCTGCGAGAAGCTTGTTGTTGACCCGGTTCAGGCCAAACAAGTCTGTGATGAAGACTATTGTCGAGGGAGAAGTTCGCTGGCTGGGGACACCAGCAACGTATGTCGTGACGCCAAAAAGAGTCTCTTCACATCCGACGGGTGATGTGTAATCGTGGACGGAGCCCTTGAAACAGTCCGGGCATGACATGGTTTGTTTTGTGGCGACAGATAAGGTTGATGTCGAATGCGATGAGATGACAAGGGAGGAAGTAAAGAACATGGACAAGTAGAGACTGGAGGGACTGCCAAATGATGAGGGATTAGCCTTGATTTATACCATCTTCCAAAGAGAGCTGAAGGGGTCTATCGTTCAGAAAGACCGTGGAAATAATGCCGACTGATTTGACAACATGACAATCGCCGAAGTGCTTCGGTGTCCGGATTGTGAGGCCCGTCAGACCGACATGTCGGCAATTTACATGGCCGACGAGAAACAATCGCCCCCGAGAGTACCAATACCATTCATGACCCACCGTGCCAATGAACCAGAACTCGCTTGGCGTCAAACGTATATGCCTAACTCCTTAGGGCCTCTCAGTGACTTACCGGCCCAAGCATGGTTCTTATCCTTGCTCTTTTCTCGTCAACACATGATAAAGCCCGGGCATTCTCGCTTAGTCTCGCGAGAAATGGAGATAAGACGTTACGCCCGAGACTTGTGGCGTCCCTCATGTTCACGATGTGGTTTCAACGAGGCTAGGGCGCTCCCGATGGATCTTCGGTCGTCGGTGCTTTCGTGGTCCCGAATGAGCAGGGGACGGACTCATGGGCCCATAGTTATGCTCGGCGTCGGACTGAGAAAATGCAGAGGCCGTGGGTGGGTTGTGCAATCAACTGCAGTAGAAGCATCTGGACTTATAATACAGTATGCTTCCCCAGATATGAGATGAGTGAGAAGACAGTGATGAAACGAGACGCACACCACATCACATCAAAATGCAAATCACCATTACTTCTTCTCTCGTGTTGTTTACTTACAAGCTACCGTCAGTGTAAAACCTCCAAGACACCTGCAAAGTCCATCTCTCAGACCTAGTGGCAACCTGGCTGTTAAAGAAGTCCTAAACGATGCCGTGGGATCGCGATGGCCTGTTCAACAGGCTTGATTTCAGCCTTTTAGTAGGAAACTTGAAGCAACATTTACCCTAAAGGCCATTTACCCTAAAGGTCACTAAATTCTCGTCTGGGGCTAACAGATAGACTAGACCTCTTCTGTGGTGCGGGAGTTTTGATCGACCTCCGGACCATGGTCTACAGGGTCCAAGCAAAAATTCCCCACAGCGGCCGCCTTGAAGGTCTGGTCTATGATCCAAAAGCCACTGCCCGACTGGGTACAGTCTACGCACCCAGGCTCTTTGACAAAAGCTGGTCTCATTCTGTACTAGATCCAACAAGAAAAAAAGCCGTCGGGTTTCCCTGCCGTGCTGACACTATGTGTGGCTGCTGGAATCAGGCCATCGTCAGGATGCTACTCGGAATAGGCAAAGTCAACTCTAGCTGGAAAGATGAGGATGGAATGACGCCACTTATGAATGCAAAACGCAAGGGAAGAAGGGCAATGATCAGAACCTCATCCCATTGGTTCATCTTGACACCCCCCTATTTACTCGCCAAGTGCTTCACACCATTATCTAAGACTTAGGGACTAATGGCGTTAACCCCAGCTACGAAATTCGGGCACGGTCTTGATCAGTGGGACAAGGTGAAAAGCGGACACCTTTAGACGTCTCCCTCAACGCCCAAACTACGAAGCACATTTTCCGGCTCTTTCCGCCGTTTATGCAAGATTTGCCGCTCAAGGAGGAATTCTCTTCACGTGGTTGACCCGAATTCACACCAAAGTCAAAGAGCTGAACATCAGAGTTGCGCATTTGCCCATCACGACATGTGCTTGGACCGCGTCCATCACAGCCAAGCCCCAGCCGTGGCTTGATGCTATGCCATTCCCATAGGCCCTTCACTTTCGATTGCGGGCTGGCTGACGGATGTGGACTAAAGGTTTCCCAAAATTGTTCCTGCATTGCTGTGGCTTCGGCCTGAACGGGACTGGGTCGGCCCATCTTCGCCACAAGCATTCCAGCAGTCCGCGGGCGTACTCTAGATTTACCCAGTTCTCGGAAACTACCCGTATTTGAGTTTCCTAGGCAGTATATTAAATTCTTCAGCTGGTCTGGCTTGATGAAACTCTCGCGATCCTGGATAGATATCACGTAAATTTCCTCGGACTCCGCTCACCGCAGCTTTTCAACTTGATGCCATTTTCCCTATCCCTGATTTCAGCGCCATGATTCTTCCTGAAGTGTCCTCTAATGATTCCCATACTCGGGAGCCCATCTTCATTGCGGCAGTAGTCTTGCTGCTCTGTTTATCTACCCTGATGGTCGGATTGCGCGTCACGTCTCGCATTCTCATCAAGGAATTTGGACTCGACGACTATGCTGCAGTTGGCGCACTGGTAGGTCCAAGCTCTGTACCATATGATTTGCTTAGATACTAACATGGGTTTGCTTATAGATGTGTATTATTGGGTCTGGTGTCGCGATGATATCAAGTGTGTTGCCCCTTGATCTATAAATGTCCGTCTACCTGCTGATGCGGAACGAACAGTGACTCAATACGGCCTTGGAAGACATGAATCGACTCTATCGTTTGAGACTTTAGTCCTCTATAAAAGGGTGAGCCCAACTTCTAGTTGCCGAGGTCGCTTCATGTCTAAGTCTCCCACTAGGCATTCTGGGTTTCTATCACTTTCTACATGATGAGCCTCTTCTGGATCAAGTTGACCTTTCTTCTCAACTACTACCGCCTGTTGTCCGTCTCCAACATGAGAATCGTCTTTCTCGCAGCCATCGTCATGTTGACCCTTTGGGCTGTCTCGCAAGCTATCATGGGCTTCGTCCAGTGCGTCCCATTACAAGCGGTCTGGGACACCAGGATTAAGGGGAGGTGCATCCCAAATAGGACGACGTGGTGGTATTTCAACGGGATCTTCAACATTGTCACCGACTTCGCTATACTATTACTCCCTCTTCCTATTGTATGGAAGCTACTCTTGCCGCTGTCTCAAAAGATTATCCTCATGGGTATTTTCACACTCGGTTTCTTGTAAGTTGTCCCTTCACAATACCACGGGGCAAACACCTCTAACAGCATCAAAAGCACTATCGCCGTATCAATTCTCCGACTACAATGGCTCAAGCCTCAACCAGACGAGACCTGGTGGAACGTCGTAGCAGCCTCTTGGTCGCTTGCAGAACTGACGTCGGCAATCACTTGTGCCTGCATCCCTACCTTCAGACCGCTAATCTCCAAGGTTCCGCGTCTCTTCACCAGGAGCTCAAAGGGCGATAGTACGATTCGACTGCAAAGTAGTGGGATGGGAACGGACGTGGAGTCTAACGCTACGACTGTTGTTGAGATGCAGGATCGTCTGAGCCAGGATACGAAACGGTTTAGTAGAGCGCACGCTTACGGGGTCCAATCATCCATCACAGCCATGAGAGGGACTTGACCATGGGAGCGGGCCTGATACCCGTCGATTTTCTTAGATAGTTTGGTCAAGTGCTGATTATACTCTACCTTGACCGAAAAGGACAACCTAGCATGTTGAAATAGTTTTCTAGGGTACAGTTTGATCAATATTCTTTTCGCTTTACCGCTGAGTCGTTCATAAATGGTATAGAAGAAAGAGACCCGCCGTGAAATGCAGGTCCACGCCGGTGTCCTGCGTGACGTCCCTTGAGAAAGCCTTCGTGTATCTTTTTTCAGACGCATCATCGTGAGGTTGAGCGAGTTGAACAATCTACTCGAGTATTCTTTCAAGTTTGTTACACGTGCCCTTGGTACATAATTCTCCAAACTGCTTTGAACTTTGGGAAAATTGGGCGCCTAGTCTTAGAGGATAGGGATGGGCATGGGGATGGTAGTGGGACGAGATAGGATAAGATAGAGATCGGGATGAGGATGGGATGGAATAGGGAGGTTGGGTGGGATAGGCCTGTGACAAATCTGGCAATTCTGGCGTCGTCGGGAGATGGAGGGGAGGGTAAGTGATAGTAACGATGGGGACGGGCACTAACAAGAAATAGAAGCAAAATGCAGGTGCTAAAATGGACTGAAAGCGAAGTTGATGATGTTGAGTGATGGTATTGTCAGAGCCTGCTACCATTTCCAAGGAATGCAACTTCTACCAGACTCGACTGAGACGAGGCGTGGTTTTAGGCCAATCAGCCACCGTCGTCAGCTATACGTCAAGACAATCGTGTTCGTCGCCTGAGGCAAGCAAGTCAGGTGACTTAAGGTTGACTGAACCATCTTCTTCCCCAAAGTCTCAGTTCAAAGTTATTTTGAGCAATTCTTTATCTGACCTGCGCCGACCAGAATGGCGTCTCCCGAGTCTGGTGATGACTGGCTTGGTGAGGGATCCATAGACGACATGGGGAAGTTCAAGTCTTCAGACAAGGACCACTTCGATAGCTTCGATGGGGCCCGTATCCCAAGTGTCAACCAGCTCAGCGCTCGTCGCGAAATCGATGGGCGCAACAACATGGTCCAGGATTGGGTGTCCAATCCATCGAACCATCCTTCAACGCGACCCCCGACCGATCTTCCACCTGCCCTGGACCCGGCCCAGCACCACCATCTTCCTGAGGATGAAGTGAGCTTCGGCACTCGCACCACGAATAAGCTCCTGCCCGGACAGCTCTACTTTCAAGGCACCAAAGACATGATGAGCGCCGAAGACTACCATCTCATCGCCTCAAACCGCAACTGGGGCAATGCGCCGATCCTCTCCTTGATTGACGAGGGCACACACCTACCAGGGATGTACCAGCCTGTGTCTTCGCAGAAAGCCATAGAGAGGTACGAGAGAATGATGAAGGATACCGATTCTATCATCTCGAGGGCTGCCAGCTGGGGGACACAGAGGCGGGACATCCCTGATATCCCGGATCCGGAATTGAAAGAAGGAAGCGTCGTCGGAAACATCCTGCGAATGTTTTGTGGCACAGCGGACAAAGAGAAACCGGGCAGCCTCTTCAGAAATCTTCAAGGTCTGGCGCACAGGCCTACCAGTGCATCACAGCTTCTGAAGCGCAACCGAGTCCACAGCAAAGATGATGAAACTGAGGACGTGATCATAGTGAAGGAGAGACCTGTCCGGTCTCCAAATACCCTACGACGAACTAAGTCTCGATGGGGAAAACGGCCAATTCCCAGCATAAACAACGCCCTGGTGTCGATGAGCCAAGGTTTGGCTTCTATTGGAAAGACGCCGTCTGCGGCCAAATCGACCAACCGAACATCTATCATGTCGCCCATGAGTCCAGGAGCTAGTTTTGACACTCTTGCACCTACCACTTCTCTCACAAGTGAATTCAGCAGCCTTACCACCAAGAACACGGCCACGGGGACTCGAAAGGATCTACGGGATGACTCGAAGCTTGATAAAGGCGGATTCAACAATCACCCTGCGGATGGGGCTTTCGGCGTACCAGGCGACCCCAAACGTATACGGCTGAACGATTTGTTAAATCCCCAGGATTCTCAGACTACCGGCAATGAGAACGAACAAGCTCATGATCCCCACCTCAGCGATTCAGCAGAGCCTGTATACATCAAGTTGGAAGATGAGAGTACAGACGACCCTCAGACCAAGATTTCGGACTACGTACCTCTAAAATTTCCCACCTTGGAGAGTGCCTTGCCCGATGAAATCGATAGAAACCTATCTGACAGTGTCGGCTTTTCGATGTTTACGCCAGCATCCCCTACGGTCACAGAGCGACCGCCCAGTCCTAGATGTAAGAACACGAGAAAAGACACGACTGAAGACGGGGGGAGTGTTGGGGACATGCTTCCGCCCCCACTGAAGCCTAGAAACCGTCTTCTTCATCCAGATGAGGAAATTCAGACCTCCAAGCCCATGGATTCTTTGCCGTCAGAGTTACAACACAAGAGCGGCTCCATAGAGTTCTCCTCATCGTCCGGCGGCTCAGTCACTAATACAGCTAGAAGAACCGAGGACGAAGATGGCTCTAGCTCCAACAACTACCAGCACAAGAAACGTCGCCGGAACACTACTCAAGCAATCAGCGGCCGGCTTGCATGCCCCTACCAGGCTTTCGAGACGTCGCTAATGTGCTTTGTGCCATGCATTCGCAATCCGAACGGAGGATGTACCGATATCTGGGGCCTCAAGCGAGTCCAGCCACCGCAGCCCTGGACTCTTTTCAGAGCTAACACACGATTAGGCAACACTTGAGTCGCAAACACATGCGATCATTCCGGTGTAGCAATTGCTGGAAGACGCTTGAGAGCAGAGGCGGCGTCGATGTTCAAGAAAAACACGAGACTTGCGTAGCCATCAAGATGCCCGTCTCCGCCCGATTCATGCTCCCTGAACACGAAAAGACGGTGCAGAAGCTTGTTTTAAGTTGTACAGAAGAGGTCTGGTGGGAGCTCTTTCAGCTGCTTATTTTTCCCGATACGCAGAACCGGACTCTCGAATCGCTGAAATCTCAGTACACGCCGTGTAAGTGGAAGTTGTGGGGCTTTATAAGGACCGGATTGACTAAACTTGCCGCAGACTACACACATCGTACGTGTGAGCCTATAGCGCAAAATACACAGAGCCCATCCGTCACTTTAGATTCCGGATCCTTCCGGAACACTCCAGTATCACACCCTGCTTATATGCCTTTATTAGAAGCACCCACCAGCTTTTCTTTGCAGCCTGATCCCCAAACATTGCAACCCTCTCCATCGGGCATCTCAACACCAACCCCCATCGGCCTCGATTCAGATCTACAAATATCAACATTGGCGACTTCCGCCGTGCCCTCCTCGGAGGCTGCAGCCCAAGCCGCGCGAGATGCATCCGACCAGACGCAAATGCGGCGAAACTACGACCGACTCAGAGCTCGTCATTCGCGGTTGGAGGAGGAAGTGATGGGGTTCCACGAGACGGCGCGTAATGCTCGATCGGACCTTAATCGCGTCGATGCCGTTATTGACGATTTGCTGGCGTTGGATAATCTGCCGAGGCACGTTGAGGATAAGCTCACTGAGGTGTCGCAGGTGCTTGAAGGTGTTCGGAAGAGTTTGCGATGAAGGAGGAAGGATGGGAGGCAAACGGGACCTGTGTTTCAGCACATGGCAGTGTGCTGGGTACTGAATCATTAAGATGTCTGTAATTAATCTTTAAATTCGTAAACAGAGCTCAGATCGATGTAAGACGAAGCAGATGTAAAACGTCCTTCCTGGCGGAGTACTTTCCGCTTCATTGGCTGAAATCAGCCTGCAGGCTGTTTGCAGTGGCTGCGCAACGCCAACGTATCATTTACGGACGAACACGGTGGAGCATCGAGGTCTTTCACAGCCGAGAATCTAGTCACGCCGCCGTTTTTCATTCTGCAGCTGAGACGCGTTTCTCGAAGGTCTTTTCAGCTAGTATGGGTGAAGACGGCTGTGATTAGGGCCGACACATTACGAAGTCCCAAAGCCAGTTCCGACCAGTGGTTATACGCCCAAACCTGCTTCCACGGGGAACTTCTTCAGTCCGCCGTGACTAAAATTTCCCCTCCGATGTAAATACTGCCTCGTTGGAAGCCTGATGGCAGACTGCAGACTTGCTTCCACCAACAGACGGAATCCACCCCGGTTTTGCCCAATCGCGCGGCCAACATATACGACAATTTTGCGCTAAATCGGGTACTCGGCACCAAATACTCAGCCACGACGACAGGCAGCTGTGTATTTACAGGATAAATAGAACCCTTTGCCGTCTCCTTCACCATTCTCAAAGGGCTCTAGCACGAGAACCCGTCTGTCTAAACCTGGAAGCTCACTTCCAAGCCTCTCTTAAACATCATCACGCAACAACCCTTCATTCCCTTCCAGTGCCTGCGTTGAAATGAAATTCTACACCTTAACCTCGTTGGTTCTCTCCATCTGGTTTGCAACCACTGCGCAGGCCATTCCCGAGGGAGTGGTGCATGCCGTTGGCGCTGCTGCTTACAGCATTGGCATCTTTGGAGGGTTGACGGCAAGTTCTTTCACTAAATCAACACCATCGAAATGCTGACACCTACATAGACTACCATGTCCTCCATTGGTAAGTGATGCCAAATTCGCCTCGTTTCCACATCGTAGACTAACCTTATAGTGACGTCTATTTTCCACACTTCCCGCCAGAAGGAGTGCGGCGTCTTTTACGCACGCGCCGGTGACGAGGGGGAAGTGACGTACAAGTACCAGGTTCGTAAATCAAGTTATCTTTAAAGTCCGAAACTAAAGGGTGTAGGCAAATAGGCATTGCGACACGGCAGCCGAGCAAGGGAGCATTGCCCGCGCGGTCCTGCACCAGATCAAGGACAAGGGGTGCAAGATCACTCGCACAGAGTGCTTGGACCTGTCGCAGGGACATGTATGGGATGGGTTCCTTCTTATCGGTCCTACTGATGGCTTTGAGCACGACATGTACTGCGGCCCTGTGTTTGCGTTTGACCTTCTGTGGGATAATTCTGCGAACAAGGACGAATCCGAGAAGAAATACATCGATTGAGGATAGCACACAGATAAAGATTATGGGAGTTTTGTTGCAATAAGTCTACTGTTTGTATATACCAAAAGTCCCAATGTTTCAACTGACAACAGATGTGGTCCCGAAGCAGGCATACTAACGACGCGAAGTCACTCAGTGTCGTCCCCAACGCTATCACTGTTCCCATTCAATGCCCCGACTATCGACCGATGGCCGCCCTCGCCCCGTGCCAATTGCAGCGCGGTGTATCCATCGCAGTCCTCTTGTGCGGCATCGGCTCCTTTTCCGAGTAGTAGCCGCACTACCTGTTCCCCATGAGCCTCACCGAGGCAGGCGGCCCAGTGTAGTGCGGTCCTTCCATGCCGGTCCTTCGAATCAATATCAGCTCCATTGTCAAGCAGCAGCCGCACTCCTGCTTCGTGGTCTTTGCACGAGAACTCGTTCTCGCAGCGGGCGATCCAGTGCAGCGGCGTCTCTCCATCTTACTGCCTCATGCCCCCTTTCAGCAGCCATATATAGTGTCGTCTCTCCATCATCGTTCTTCGCGTCGATGTTGGCTCCTTGCTCAAGAAGCAGACGCGCTACCGCCTCGTGCCCACCTTCACCGGCCTTGTGCAGTATCGTATCTCCGTGCTCGTCCGTCGCATGGACATCGGCCCCTTTCCCAAGCATCCAGCGTACTAATGCCATATGACCTGCACCGGCTGCCGATCGCAGCACTGCATCTTCTCCATGTTGGTATTTCGGGAGCAGGAGTCTCACTACCGCCTCGCGCCCATTTCTACCGGCCGTTTGTAGCGCCGTCTCTTCAGCCAGATCTTTCGCGGCGAGGTTGGCCCCATTCTCAAGAAGCAGTGACACTATTGTCTCATCGCCGCTCCTGGCCACCGCATGCAGCGTCGTTCCAAACATGATCCTCTCGTTGACGTCAGCCCCCTTCTCGATCAGCAGCTGGGGTATCGCCGCCCCATGCCCGCTAATAACAGCCACGTGAAGCGGTGTATGCCTACCCCGGCCAGCCGCGTTAACGTCGGCGCCCTTGTCAATCAGCATCTGAGCCATTGCTTGGTGCCCTTGGATGGCTGCCCAGTGCAACGGGCTCCCAGATAGGCGGTCCGGGTAGTAGGCAAAGCTTCGTTCGCCAGTATCGCCTTGACTTTGGCTTCATCTCCAACCTGGGCCGCAATCAACAGCGCCGTTGAAAGCCTGTCTTTGGTGTTCCCTTTGGCATTGACGCCGTCCTGATCGGCCCATGTCGTCGTTCGACGCGTTTTGGGAATGTTCCATTCAGCCTTGGGGACGCTCGGATCGACCCCGTTCTCGAGTAAGACCTTCTCGACGGCCGTGTGTCTGTTCTCTACCGCCCACCATAGCGGCGTCCGACCAAAGGTATATTTCCGATCTGGATCATGTCCGTTCTCCAGCAAAGTCGTCGTTACTTTCTCCAGGCCAAAAATATGCTGCAATGTGTACTGCTGTTAGTTTTCTAGGTACTCTTTGACTAGAGCCACCGTCGAATCTAGGGAACCTAGATCTTCGATCCAAGGCCCGGCCACCCATCGGAGCCATGGCTAAGGCAGCTATCAGAGCCTGGGCCGAGGCAGACAGCTTCGCTTTGTCGTTTAAAAAGTTAATGACGGGTTGGTCAATCCCAGAAGAAGCTCGAGCATGATGACCCCAGTTTTCTGTGGCGTACTTATAAAGTCGACATGATTCCAGCCGCTCTTCAAACTCGTCTTCCGTTTGACAAAACCCGCTCTCAAATTCTGGAGCCCTGAGATAACGCAGACATGTTTCTGCGAGCAGATACTGTGGACAAAAGTTGAAGGTGTTCTTGCGAGCAGTTCCGTCCTGGAGATATTCGTGGATCGTTTGATGCGCAAATGATACCTTGCCCTGCTTAACTTCAACGATCCCCGCACACCGCTCCAGCAGTTCGGACTCGGGAAACACGAAGTCGTCCAAATCCTCAAGGCGTCGATTGTCCGGGAAAACGTGCTCCGGAGGATCCCTTGTGGAATACTTCCGAAGTCGTCCGAAGGCTATGGCGTGCTATAGCTCTTCAACACTCAGCCTGCGATTTGCACATGAAACCCAAGCCAAGATCTGGATTCCTTCATCTTTGCGGTCCTTGATGCGGTCAATCAAGAGACGGTACCAAAACGTTGGATCGGACATGGAAAGATGCGTTCCTGAGCTGCCATGAGCATCTCCAATTGTCGACTTCTTTGAAGCCTCTGCCGCCGACTTCAGGATGTCCTTGATCTCTCCAAGGGGCAGAGGCGACACAAACTCGATCAAAAGTCGGGCCGTTATGAAAATCCTAACACAAGTTAGCAGGCGTGATTTCGTCAAGAGAAGTTAAAGCTTACGGTTCTCCAAACCTCGATTTCACCGCATCATCGATCTGTGTTCTCAAATCCCGGCTCCTTGCAACGTTATTCAAGAGTGTCTTCCTGTCGTCGATCAATTGGGTAAGGTAAGTTTGAATTGACGTCCATGAAGGCCGCATTGGAAGCACTTTCGATCCATCAAGAGCTGTTCGTATGGCTGGAATGTCATGTGACGTTATGAGGAGCTTCAACTTGGGAATCGCACGAAGCCACTTCACCAGCGTACTCCGGTTTGTCTCGCCACCTGCTATTTCCGAAGGACATTCGTCCAGAGCATTGATAACCACGATAGCTTGCTGAAACATGGAGGTCACTGAGGTTAGGAAATCCACCTCCAGTGTTGGCGATTTCTCTGGCCCCAGATGCTTGAGGAAATCCCGTGTTTCTTTTATTAATCTTGACCTTTGGGAGCGTGGCGCCCACTCAACGAGCTGGCGTGCGATGCTCTTCAGAATGCTAATGGCTTCTTGATCTTCCTTCGATGCGTCGTACTCGCAGTATGCGTACGAGACAGCTAGGACGGGTGACTCTTCGACTTTGGCTTTGACCCAATCGACGACGGCGGTTCTGCGTCGGAATTGTCAGCATTTGGATAACTAGCACCATAGCAAGGGTTCTGAAGTTGCCCACCAATTCTTATACCTTTTTTGTTCGAATATCCAGTCCGTTGTGCCTTTGCAGCGGTTTTTCTTTTTCCTCGAGTGAATACCAGAGTAGTCCACCTTGGACAGATCCTACAACACCGTTTTCCCGTCTTCTTTCCATTTTGGACTACTTTCAAGGATGCGAAGATCAGCCGCATGGCCGCAAATCTTGTGGAAAGCCTCGGCTGCCTCGTCAAGATCCTTCTCGGCCGTCACCACGTTGTTCTCGGAGAATGCTGTCTTGGCTAGTTTTCCGAACCAACAGCTTTTGAGATACAAGACGTTGGTTCGGATATATCCAGTCATGGCAGTCAACAACTTGATGGCGTCGACAATGATGGTCTGATCGGGATGGCGGGAATCATCCAGACGAGAGCTTCGATGGCCCTTGCGGATTTCTCAAAGAATGCGAGTTGCTCTAGCCGTTGCGCTGTGGCTGTTTGGGTATCATCGCTGAGTTTCTCTGCAAGCTTCATTGAAGATGAGTAATTATTTACGTGACTAATAGTTAGGAGGTTGCGGGGGGCTCACAATGCAGATCTGATCGAGTGCGTTGACAACGACAGTCAGAGGTACAATCCCGGCCGCCTTCCAGTGTAAACAGAATTAGCATCATCTTGTGAGGAGTTGGCCTGCAACTCACAGTAGAGCCAATGCTCACTATGCTCAAGGCAAAGCTCGCAAAGGGATACATCTTCTTCACGAAGGCATTCGCCTTACGACGCACGCCACTACTGTCTTGCGATTCAAGCTCTAGTAAGTTTGTGGTAAAATGCTCGAACCCCTTCTCCCCTGTCATGGCGGATTCGACCAGAGAGCTCTAGACATTGGATAATTCCGGGAAAGGGCACCTGGAAATGTGTTTCTGGAGGGCGGCTTGGAGACTCTCGGTCGCGTCTTGCAGCTCCTTTTGCGCCTCTGTGATTCGCGGCTGTTCGCTCTGCTCCGGGAAGATACTTGTGAGAACAACTCTCCCTTGATGTTGTCAGATCATCGGAGCGATTGTTCACCAAGCGGGGCTTGCCATGCGCAGTCTCACCTGTCCAGTCGATCTCCTCAACCTCTGCCACGTCGACATGGGAGTCCTGGGTCGGCGTTGGCTTGGTTTGTTGGCTTGCTGCGTCCACAGAGAGATCATCGGTCGCTTCCGTACGAGACAGCGTGGCGCTAGAGGGCTTCTTTGTCCTCCATCTTGAGACGAAATCGGGGATGTGATGAGTGAATTTAGGCATACTGGTATGTACAGCAAAACCAAGACTCGCGGGGGTTAAGGAACAAAAAACGTGGCACCTGCTTTGGGCTGAACTAAGAATGGATCCAGGCGATTAGTTAGTCTTTTCGTAGATGAAAGACGACGGTTTCTGGATCTAAAACAATGAGGTCGTAAATGAGGGAATAAAGGAGCATAGATAATGCTGTATTCATTATCACTCAACGGTAGAGATATTGAACGTAACTAAGGGTTAACTGAGCGAGTTATTTTGCTGTATCGTAGCTAAGACTACCACTAGATATTATGATTTCAGTTGTTAATCTTAGAGCTAATAGACTTGACTATGTCCAGGATGTATTGATGGTACTCTTGCTCATTCAACACCACCATTGTGCGTGAAGATACCCCAGCATCTTGGATGTCACAAGCACACCCTTACCGGAGCTGGCAATGGTAGACCTTGCCAGTTTCGACCGCTGCGAACAAGACGGCTCGAAGGCCTGGCGACAGGGCTTAGCTTATTTCAACATTTATGCCTTTGCCGTCTCTGCAAGCGCTGCTGTAACTGTCAATCAAACCCATCAAATGTAGTGGCACATAGATGCAGCTGAGAAAAACGACACAAACGCTTTGCCACTGATGCCATCGGGTCTGTCAGAAGGTCTGTCAGAAGAGCAAAGAGCAGAGTTGCCAAAGCAAGGCCCATCGTGCTATTTGGGGGTGATACTCGCTTTCTCTTCCACGGTGAGCTGTGATGCAAGTGATCTAGCATAGTGATGGGCGGAAGCTAGGCTAGCCTGCCGAGATGGCGGTATGAACTATCCCGATCTCGTTTGCATGGGTCCATAACGCTTCCAATACACGTATTTACATGCTGTGTCGCACGGGTTGATTTATCAAATTGGCTGCGGGCGATATCTGAGAGCGATAGGATGTCACAGAGGAGGAGAGGAGACTGGAAAAGGCTAAGTGGGTGGGAGACCGACTTTCTCACTATCTTCGCGTAGCATCCGAGATTGACGCAATTCATCCCCACTAGCAGCTCACCGAGAAATGTGCGTCGATCTCGCCAGTGTGGACAGACCCTTGTTACTGCGCGAACCAGCTTTTGCTCATTAGCAACATGCCGTACGACACAGTTCATTACAACGCCCAGCCTTACCGACTTTCTCTCTAACAGTCAAAACATCAAAATGGCGCTGAAGGACACCGAGGTTGCTGAACACAACAGCGCCGAGTCGTGTTGGGTCATTATTCATGTGGGAAAACTCGAAAGCCTGCCGGAGCGTGACTGACCGCGCTGGAATAGGGCAAAGCGTATGATATGACCGAATTCCTCCCAGGTATGTCTCCGAATGAGGACTCATAAGATGAGATGCTGAGCTTTTCTCCCCGATAGACCATCCTGGAGGCGCAGAGAGTATTCTTCAACATGCTGTACGCACCCACTCTCAACATCCACATACCACGCTCACAACCAAATTAGGGCAAAGACGCAACAGCTGTGTACGACCCTATCCATCCGTCGGATGCTCTCGACAAGTATCTCGACCAGTCCAAGCACCTCGGCCCCGTTGTCCTAGTGCCACCGCGCAAAAGGATGACGAGGATCCAGAGGAGACTGATCGGCAGGACCGCATTGCCCACAAGCCGCTGTTGTCGCAGTGTTACAACCTTTTCGATTTCGAGGTGGTAGCTCGTCGTGTGATGAAGAAGACGTCTTGGGCGTACTATGCGAGTGCAGCGGACAATGAGATTGTGTGGTTAACCATCCATCCCATCTCAACACAAGGCGGCTAATCTTCTGTGTAGACTGCTCAGGAGAACCAGCGAGTTTACCAGCGAATCTGGTTCCGTCCCAAGGTCCTCGTTGATGTCGAGCACATCGACATTTCTACGTCCATGCTTGGTACCAAGACCTCTATGCCCATCTACGTGAGCGCCACCGCTCGCAACAAACTTGGGGATCCAGAGGGAGAGGTCGTCTTTACCCGCGCATCATACAAGCACAACATCATTCAAATGATCCCGACTCTCTCATCATGTTCCTTCGACGAGATCAT
This sequence comes from Neonectria punicea, assembly GCA_037954315.1. Taxonomy (NCBI): domain Eukaryota; kingdom Fungi; phylum Ascomycota; class Sordariomycetes; order Hypocreales; family Nectriaceae; genus Neonectria; species Neonectria punicea. Next base: position 148,403 of record JAZAVJ010000044.1, on the reverse strand, counting down.
TGACGCGCGAGGAGATGGCCAGGTCCAATGGTTGCAGCTCTACGTCAGTAAAGACCGGGAGTCCACTAAGAGGACTGTCCAGGCTGCCGATAAGCGTGGGTGTAAAGGCCTTTGCATCACTGTCGACAATCCTCAAGTTGGTCGTCGTGAGAGACATCTTCGGAGTCAGTATATAGAGTCCAGCGACGGCGTGGATACAAACAGCCTGGGCACGATGCGCGCAACGTCCAATCTTCTTGACTCGACGCTTTCCTGGGCGGATATTCCCTGGTTTCAGAGCATTACCAGCATGCCCATTGTCCTCAAGGGCGTGCAGCGGGTTGAAGATGTTCTGAAAGCTATCGAGTACGGCTGTCAGGGCGTTATTCTTTCCAACCACGGCGGTCGCCAGCTGGAATTTGCCCGATCACCTATCGAGGTTCTCGCAGAAACCATGCCCGTCCTCAGAGAGCGCGGACTTCTGGACAAGATTGAGGTGTACGTCGACGGTGGTGTTCGCCGCGGTACCGATATCCTGAAAGCGCTGTGTTTAGGTGCCCGTGGCGTTGGAATTGGACGTCCATTTCTCTATGCTCTCGGGGCGTATGGCCAGCCAGGTGTCGAGCGAGCTATGCAGTTGCTGAAGGACGAGTTGGAAATGGACATGCGGCTTCTTGGTTGCAATCATCTTGAGGAGCTGAATCCCAGCTTTGTTACTGTCCGCGGCATCTCAGACCATTCTGCATCCTATGTGGATGGGCTGTCTTTGGCTGCGTATGAACCACTAACGCCGGTGCCCCAAAGACACAAAGGAAAGCTTTGAGTGGGTATCGCTTTGGGGAGGTTTATTTTAGAGAGCGTGCGAGAACATGTATTCAAAAAATAGATTGTACTTCCCATGACATCCTGTTAACTAGTGCTGGGTGCAACATAACTACAGATTAGTGTTTTCGTCGGTGGGAATCTGTTAGTCCACGCCTTTTGAGGCCATGCAATCATGTTATCATAAGCAGACTGACGACTTTTCAGTTGGTCGGATCTCACGTGTGACACAATTAGAGATTACCGCTTTGAGGTGGTACTACATGCGTCTTTCCTCAATCAAGTCGGACAGGCTGCAGTGATAGTCTGTTGGCTTTGGTCTCAGGTGATGGGACTTTCAAGTTTGGAACTCGATAACCGGAGAGCTAAAGCACACTCTGAATTGGTTCAAGCTCTGGCTCTAGTGGCCCTGTCTGATCATCGAAGCCAAGCATGAACCCATGATAAGCGTTTGCTTCTTATCTGGTGAGATGTAACTACTATCGCTTTCTCAAGCTGTATATAAGGTAATCTGGGATGTATAGCAATTTCCTAGCTCGTAGAGTGAAAGATAATAAGTGGACTATTATAGCTATAGCAATAGGCAAGATTGTAGCAGCGCTCTTGACTCTGATCGAGTTTCATCCCTCATCGGTTTTACAAACTGTCAGCCCCAACTATTACATCATTCTTAAACTTAATTTACACTCTTCTTAAGCTCACTCGGCTATTTGACTACCTCCTTTAGACTCTCTGTACTTGACTGCTATTAATGACGACACCTCTAAAACAGTCAAGATGAAAAAGACTCCAAGAAAACTGGCCGTGCTATAGCCAAGTATGCGCAACCCAAGGGACATATCCTTCACCATTCCAACGCAGAAAGAACTAACAACCGCAGCACCGAAAGTATACACTAGGAAAACTCGAGCAACCTTCCACTTCGACTTTTTTATTCGACGGACTATACGGATAGTGACTCCAATAAGGGCAAGAGCTCTCAACTCGATCACTCGGGCCTCGTCCCAGATTCGTAAGCAGAAGTACAGCAAGGCCACAAGGAACAGTGAGATAGAGGCAAGTCCAAAGTAGTCATACCAGAGGTCCCCGAGGTCAGTGGCTCGGACACTCATACTGAGGAGGCTGGAAGCGAGACTGATGGGTAGGAATATTGCCGCAAGTAATGACAGTCGCTTCACGCTCTCGGCTTGCATCTCATCAGTCCGAGCAGAACTGATGTTCACTATTCTGTCAATCTGGCTTCGCCAATATTGCAGTCTGATCTTGACCACTTCGAGTTTTGCATCGATCTCTAAACCAATCGTCTTCAGTCTCTGGATATCAACGTCTTCCTTGCCTTCAACCGCTGCGAGTAGGGATGAATAAGTGTACCGAAGGACGTTTTCTAGGTGGTGTGCGGCAGTATGTATCTTGGTGATATGAAGACTCTGGTTCGATCGCGAGCCTTCATACAGGCTCCATCCCGAAGGCATGTCGCGGATGAGGTCGCTCGTATTTTCTGCCCAGCACTCAACGTTGGCTCTTAGAATATCTAACGTTACTGCCATTTTCAATGCTTCTGTGGTAGGAAGATGAATCCGTGTGGTCGAGTCCTTCGAGAGAAGAAGTTCCAAAAAGCGACCTTTGAGTGGACTGGGCACCACAGTTTTAGGGTCCGCATATACCGTATAGGAATTCCGTTGGATGGTTTGTGCATCGTAATTCTTGGGTGAGAGTGGAAACCGGCAGGTCACTTGCAACACTAGTTAGTCTCGCAATCATAGCGTTGCTATCACTGTCACACACCCTGAATAGCGCCGTCCTCGAGAAACTCGGCATGGAACGAGGAGACACATCTCCAGAGATGAACTCTCGACGATTGACTGCGGCCAAATTGTAGCCATTGGCCTTGAGGATGTGGACTCATCTTCAACAAAGATTTCCCCGGACGAGGAGTCTTTTTTTTCCGGATGACATATTCTGATGTCCAGAGTACTTCAGACGGATAGGACGCGCTGGGGCTAGTCCAAAAGTGCCTCAAAGACTATACGTTGAAGGAATTGATGAGGGACAGGTTGGCATCGTCGAACTGCGCGAACCAATCCGGCATAGCCGTACTGACGCCGGGATTCTTGGGCGAGAACGGGGCCTCGAGGATCAAGATACGCGTTGTCGATGGTTGGAGCGGAGGCAGTCCACTTTGGAGGACGGACTCTTGAGACAGCTCAGCGTAACCCTGGAAAACTGCCCCATCGTTTTTGGTGATGTCAAACACGCTCACAGCTAAGGCTCGTTGGAGATCTCGCAACGGAGGTTGCCCTTTGGGTGAGATGACAGTCTCGGTGGTTTCATTTGTCATTTTACACAAGGTTCACCTGGAGCCAAGCAAGGGGGAACTGGTAGAGACGTTGTGGCTTAAGACAGAGGAGAGCACTTTTGAGCTGTTGCTGACTGTGGTTAGGAAGTCCCGCAAGGACCTGAAGTAGATGTAGTCTGACATTCGAAGATGAGGTATTATCTTGCAAGTTTAGACCCAGCCTTCTCGAGCCGTCCAGTACATGCGTTCGCTTCGGCGATGTGGTTTCCGCCTAACTACCGTCTAAGTTTGTTTGTCAGGTTCATCGGCGAGGCTGGCAATGGTTGCGCACGAGACACGATTTGGCTGAAAGTTGCTGGCCCCCATAGTTACATGGTACAGTTTATTTTCCTAACGACTCTCCAGGTAATGTAGCCCATCTCGCAATTACAGCGACGTCGACGTGATTAGCCTCTGCATGTGTCCCTCTAGGCCTTAGCAATCGCAGCTTATCCAAGCTAACCGATGTGCCCAAGATACTTCCTAACAAGGCCTTGTAGTCCCAGCCGAGGGCGGACGCAGCCATCAATGTCAAGCTCGCTTGGTTATCTCTACCTGGCCGGCCTGGTCCCGTCATGTTCTGGAGGGCGAAGTAGATAGGTCAGCTATTTTCTCTATACACATTTAGTAGTAAACAAGGCAGCTTACAGGCTTCATATTAACATCGAACAGGGCGAATGCCGTCCCAGGCTTAAATCGCCGCACATCGATACGGACGGGAGCTGTGACGCCGAGAAATCGTGCCGCAGCTTCACACTCCTTTGCAACGGTCTGGTAGGTCGGATCATCTGAATCTGTGACGGCTCGAGAGTTGGATGTGACGGCGACGGCTCCATTGTAAGGTGCGATTCCATTCGCATGGTTTAATCGACTAACTACTGGCAGAGACCAGTAGTCTCGGTCTGCCGTCGGAGGCATGACGGTTACGGTGGCCTCTTCACCAGCAAGAAATTCCTCCACAATGATGGCATCCAGTCCTTGGCTCCGAAGCGCTTGTACGTGGGACGAGAGCTCATCGCGGTTTGAGCAGACCTTGACACCGTAGCTATCGCGTCCGCGGGAAGGCTTGGCGACCACGGGGAACGCAGAGTTCTCGAGATGGTTGATTGGGTTCGCTCCAGGAGGGATGAACCAAGCTTCGGGCATGGTGAATTGTCCAGTCTGTCGCAGCATGTCATTGACGCATCTTTTATCATCATATTTGTCGACCACCAAGGGACCTTGACCGATAACTCTCATCTCGGGAACATGTCCGTCCGGCCAGGGACGATACCTGAAGGGGATGAGAGGCAAACAAGACTGTATTCGCCCAGAGATGAGTAGCGCCCTTCCCAATAGCGGCCACGATGCTCTCTTCGCTATCGGGAAAGCACCATCATTCGTGTTTGGCCGGGTCAGGATCCGAGGTCGGGTAGAGGACGTCTACGTCATCGAGACGGCTCAGATTATAAGCAATGTCGGCGCCGGAATCCTGGTAGCCTTGAAACAATCATGATCAATCAGCCAGCTGATATAGCAAGGGGAAAGCATCGTGGACGAACCGCCTGGCTTTTTGGGCTTTCGAATGCCGTCAATGATTGGAGGATCGACGGCCTGGTACAAAACGGCAACTCGAGGTAACGATGGAATTTGACGTGTGCCGGCCATGGCTCGGAGACCGTTTTAGTAACGGGGGGCCATGTTGTGATCGGTCTCGTAGTGGAGGTCTTCTGATATAGCGTATATGTGTTTTGAACAGGAACACGTTACGACTGGAGTTCTCTTTTCGCGAACCGAGCCATGTCCGGTCGGTCAGTCGGTCGGCTTTCATCCGATGCGGGGTGAGCTACGGAGTACACGCGGCCACATCCGATGCGAAAACTTATATATACAGTCTTGGACGTCCAGAGTCGTGAAGTGAGCGTCCTCTGTTGAGGTAGCCTTGGCTGTGCATCGCATTGCTGTTCAATAAGCTTAGGCACCTAATGAGGCACGATATTCCGAATCAAGACAGTATCTCGCAAATTCAGACTCAGCCGTCAGTTACCCATGACGCCTTAGTAGAAGCCTCCATCAGGATGAGCCTGTGTGACGAGATCATTCCCGTGGGTGCGAATATCTTCACCCTGTATGTCTCGTGCGCATCGACCAGGACGCTCGTCGGGGAGCCAGGCGCGTTTGCGTTCGAGAATGACCCTACCGCTGAGGGGATAATAACGCGTCCACGACAACCGGTGGTCAACTCTGCGGAGGCTTTTGCAGAGAAGAAGCAGTGGCTCACGGGTTGCGCCGTCCATGAAAAGTGCCCCAAGCAAGGCGACACAGCTCTTCCGAATAGAGTCATTGAGATTCCTCTGGCCGGAGATACTCATGATTTAAGATTGGCTAAGACCTCAATGGGCGGTAGCGCCAGAAACCAGGTCTCAAATACCTCTGGGTCGCGATATGTATCATCCAAGACAGTGACCAAGACAATAGCGTTGCACATGCATGCATACGAGAAGCCTACGAGAACATCCTCGTCACGCTCTACACGGAGAGGAAGCTAACCAACAGAGAGGACGACTTACTAGCTTTGGCGATGATGGCAGAGGAGATCCTGGGATCGGAATACCGGGGTGCATGGTTCGTTCAGCTGACGAGAGCATATTCCATTTCGGTCGAGGACTGTGAAATGCGACAAGCTTCGATCCACGTCGCGGTATACACCCCCTCCCATGATATATCTCCAATTCTTCACATCCTTACACAGCACATCACTTGTTCAGCTTCTCGTCGGCGGTAGCAGGCAATTCCCAATTGGGAGCCGGTCATTAATTATAGCCCCAGTCACAGAGTCTAGCACAACGAACAGTTCAAGCGTGGATGTCAGCTGGCTTGACAATAACCCAGTTCTTATCCGCCGTAACAGGAAGACCCTCCTTCTTCTGCGCCTTCGAAAAGTCCTTCATCATCCCCTCAATCTCCACCATGGAGGAATCCTTGCGGTTGATCCACAGGTGAATACCTCCGCGCGAAACGTCCACGCCGTGGAAGAGCATCGGGCCGTCGCTGTCCGGGGTATCGCCACCAACAAGGATGGGTTTCTTCCACTCGTCGATAAAGGTGAGGATTGCGGCCCACTTGCCCGCCTTCCAAGTCGCAGGCGTCCACAGGAACGGCGTCATGACGAGGTCCAGGTTGGCCTTCTCGTCGTAGTCCCCTTCTTCGATCTGCTTCCTGGCCGTGGTGAGGTCTCCAGCCTTGTCCTTCATCAGGACCGTCACGCCGATGACGTTCTCGGGCTTGACGTTGTAGCCGTACTTGGGATCGGATGCCACCATTCGGACGAGCTCCTCGGACGCAGCGCTGACGACGTAGACCTCGATTCCGTTGGCCATGAGGCGGTTGTACAGCTCGACCTGGCCTTCGAAGATCTTGGGCGGGCTGACTTCGGTCGCGGTCACCACGTCCTCCTCGTAGTACGTCGTCGGGATGGTGACGTTGAGCGCCATGAGCTCGTCGACGTAGCCCTTGAGCTCACTCAACGGAAACCCGCTGAAGATCTCCGCAGCCCACGGATAGCACACGGCGTCGTCGAGCTCGCACAGGCGAAGGTAGTAGCTGTACAGACTCTCGGTATGGTTGGCCGTGTCCTTGAAGGGAATGAGCTTGAGCGTCGGGTCCATGGTCTCGCGCGTCAGAATGTCCTTGTTCTCGAGGTACGGCAGCAGCGACTCCTCGAGGTCGAATTGGTAGCTGGTGTTGTCCATGTCGAAGACGGCGTAACGGCCGCTGTGGCGGTTGCGCGTGATCATCTTGTTCAGCGCGCGAGCGGCCTTCGCGGGCCAGTGCTTGAGCTGCGGCCCGGCGAGGTCCTTGGTGGGCGCGGCATCGGAAATGGGATACGACGCGAACAGGCAGAGCGCCGTCGCGATGGTCTGGATGTTGGTCCTCATGGTGGAAGTAGGAGAGGTCGACGATCAACAGCCAATGGATCGCGATGGACTAGCGACGCAGACAGCGAGACCTCACGTTTATCTAGACTCTTTCTGCGTCAATTCGAATCCAGATCCCCAAAGTCAATTCTCCACTAACCAGTTTTCCTGGGAAATTTCCTCACCGATCATTCGTATAGAGCCGATACCAATCCTTAGCGCTCACTATCTCCTCACTGCAGTGGAGCGGCATTTGCTTAGGATGTTTCAACGCCTCCTAGGCTTGATTTAGACAACTGATCCGCGGATAGAATTAGTGGGTGCGAAGCCGGGCAACAAGTCAAACTCTCCGTCTCTTTCGAGGCAAAGGACGAGAGGTGCTATGCTAATTAGGATGTCTATCGGGAAGGTCCCTGGACGATGTGGGGATTGTACGATATCGTCGAAGAGAGGACGCGCAACTCGGTGTTCAGCTGGAAATGACGCAAATTTCGCATCGTCGGCGAGTCCGGGGCACGGATTCCGAGGATCGTAGGGAAGACTGATTGCAGATCTTGACTATGTTGAGGTTTAGAGTTCCTTGTTTTCCCCCACTCGAGTCCCGCAACATAAACGAGGTAACATTGGAGAAGCGTCCAGGGTCTTACAGTGAAATGCCGCCAATCATGACCGCTTTGATAGTCAAGTCCGAGCCTAGCTATACGGCCCGTGAACACTTAGCATACGTCATTATCAGTGAATTCCCAGGGGTAATATCGAGTGCTAGGAAGATGCGATAGTCTAGTGTACGAATACAGTCGACAAATCTAGGGGTATCGCAAGCTCAGACCTTGAGCTTTGGCTCTGTCGGAACTTGCATCCTCAGCTCCAACTACCCTACAGCACAGCCATTTATCAACTCCGCGAAGACTCCGGTAGATAACTCCCAGTCAGCCTCTTGTGTCTCGATTGTATCATTTCTTTTTCATGAAACCTCATCTGCCATTAGTTGCACTGGACTGTAGTCTCGCTTTACAGGTCCCAGTTTTCATATAGCCGCTATACTAAGATGGTGGTTCGTGGGTTGAGCGATGCAATTTTGCTGAGCTCGTTGCCGTGTATTGTGAAAGATTAATACTCAGATTAGAGAGGTCATTGATTCAAGACGTCTAAAAGGCGACTCAAGAGCGGAAAGCAAAAGATCTTAGCATCGCAATGTAGCTTGGAAGGTTTAGGTGACAAAATGTACAAAAGTATAAGTGACAATACCAGCAGAGTATTTTTGGGTTTCTTGCGCGCTCTGCCTAACCGCGTGTATGCTACAGATTGAAACATGGCATGCCCTCCTTCCTCTTTTTCATCATAACGGTCGCCTCAGGATTCGTGTCAAAGTCATCAAGACGAGGCACACCGCCAGGGACAGGCATGTTTGCCGTGGCCAAAGGCAAGATGTTCGGAACCGGTGGTGACGAACTGCCATCGATTCTCGTTGCCAGGCTGTTGGTGCAACTCAAGATAACGCTTGCCATTGTAGCCGAGCGGGTCGGGGAAGATGGATTCACCTCACATCTTCTTAGTGGTTACTATTGTTTGGGCTCCCTTTGGAAGCATGGTGCCCCGTCGAAGAGTTTCACGGGCGTCTCGACGATGCGGTGCATGGACGCTGCAAGGTAGTGTGTTGGTTTATATGGCCGGATAGTAATCGTGGCTTTCATGAAACTCACCAAAGTCCAACATGTGATACCGTTGCGATTCCTTCATCAGGCTGTCCATCAGTCGCAGCTGGTACAGACTGGTCTTCTTCCAACCTCCCTCGCCAAGAACCGAGCGGATTTCATCTCGGAGGAGCTCAATGTGCTCGGGATGCGTCAACAAGTCAAAGAAGACACTGCAAAGGGCCTGTGTAGTCGTGTGATTAGCCGCCAGGGCAAGGCCAATCTGCGCGGCGGCAGCGTCATAACCATATCCTTTGGCTGCGTCATCAATCCATCCCACGGCATCAGCAACCTTGGCCGTGGACTCTCCGGCTTCACGGGCCTTGCGGTTCCTTGCTCGTTGGTCTTCGAGAACGGGCTGGATGATCCGACGCGCATCTCTCATTTCCTGTCGGATCTTTCAGCACTCGGGTAGGAACCAGTGGACGATGAGGCGGGTGATGGCGGGCCAAGATCGCAAGGCGTGCGCGGCGATGAACGAGTCGAGCGTGTACATTGTAGTAATGTCGAGCCATTCATTGTTCGTGCAGAGTTCTGGTCCGATGAAGACACGAGTTGAGAATCGGGCAATGAGATCGAGAAGTTTCGGTTTGAGAGCAATCTCTGTCCATTATTCTCCATAACGTTAACACCTAATGTCTGGATTCATGTGGTACAGACTTTAAAAGGCTCTTACCTTCAGAGTCATTGAAAAGATCCTGGAACGCAGCCACAGTTTCGCTGGCAAAATCTTCCGTGATGTAATCTAGATGGAACCGTTAGTGTCAGGTAGAGATCGACATGCATTGGATTGAGCTCTCACTGAGGGACTGCGTGAGCTTGGTTCTGACTACGGTCATGGTAAAATTGCATTCGTCGTAGAAAGGCTCAAAACCTGGGTATACCGCAAAGAAGTCCTGAGAGCAGCTAGCTAGTAGACTAAGGGAAAGCGATCAACAAGTACCTTGGCAACGGAATTGTTGAAATCAAAGTGAGGGTTGTTTCGAACCTCATCAACGAAACAGTTGGGCAAAATTATCCTGGGGCCTTGAGCTGTCGCAATCTGGAAGCAGGACGGGAACTAGATTTGTTTAGCTTGAGGCAAGGTGTAGAAAGATTACTGGGCATACCTGTCTCAGACCACGATCAACGAGGCCTTTACCCTGGGTAAACAGGTCGGGTCGAGTTTTGAACGGTTTGAAGCCCCCGTCTTCGGTTGCTTGAATCTCGGGGATGCCTGCATGGAGTTCCCATTCGTGTACGAAGAGCAAATATGCAATGGAAATCGCGGCAAACGCGTAGACAACGCGGAGGTGAGACGCCCCCTCGCCAGAGATAAAAGAGTCGGGAAGCATGGTGCATGTGGTGTATGGTATATGAGAACGTCCCTGAAATCACGCCTCTTTCTACTTCTTTTATACCTCTCAACCGTCTGCAAGCCGCGAATATCGGCGTCGTTTAACGAAAGAACGGGTGTTTGGGTCCCATGTCGGTCCTGAGATGTAGCATTCGGCAGTTACAACTCACGATTCCTGCAGATATATTATTCCATGCCTATGCAGTCATTCTTCTGGTATGGATCTTTAGGGGTGTACATAGCCAGACACAGGCCGTGTAGAGCTGACCCAACTACATCTCGCCCCCTATAGGCCACAGGCCTGGTACTTTTGAACGAGTTCGAATTGACACGTAAAAGATGTATTATTAATGCATAACATGAAACTGGTCACAGCTCTGTGCAGTTATTGCATTTGATTCACTGTACGGCGGAAGGGAAGAGCCCGGAGCCGGAGGAGCCGCGGCCGCCGCCGGGCCGGGAGAGGTACGGACGCTACGGGGGCTACGGGAGCCGCACTCCGCGCGAAATCGGGGTTCCGGGACGTTGTACTCTCAGACCGAGGATTCTAAGCCAAAGATGGCGATCACGGTGGATAACATCGGCGCTTTCATTGGGTGCCTGAGACGAACCAAAGCAGCTGTATTCAATATCTCGGTTCATCTCCATCCGGACCCATCACGTTGAGAGTCCATCTTGACGATCAATGAAGCATCGTAGGTTGTACAGGAAGTGAGAATAAATATAATTGCAGTGAAAGAAGTGGAAAACGTAATATACACTCTGAGATACAGTTATATGTGGCTAATGCCTCTAACATCGTTACTTTTGCGCGCGCTTGATGATGTCCGCAGCCTGCGTTGAAGTGCGAGTTAGCAATGGTCCAGAAGGCGAGATAAGTATTCAAAGTTACCTTCTCAGCAACGGCATACACAGTCGTCATGGTATGCGAAGCTGGCAACAAAGGAATCACACTGGCATCGACGATTCGAAGTCCCTGCACTCCGTAGACCTTGAGCTGCCCGTCAACAACACCACCCTCTTCTCTCTTGCCCATCTTGCAAGAGCCACCTGGATGGAAGAGAGTCGAAGCGCTTGACCGGATGAACTGCTCTAGATCCGCGTCGCTGGTGACGTTCACTCCCGGGACAACCTCGAGCGGCTGCAGGGGTGCGATTGCAGATGTAGCGGCAAGGGTTCGCGTGAATCGGACACCTTCAGCTAGGATAGCCACGTCCAGGGGGTTTCGGAGAAAACCAGCATCGGCGATGGGGGCATCGAAAGTACAAGCGGACGAGGCCTTCACGCTACCTCGAGAGTACGGGTGTTGAAGGCCTAAGATCATGACGCCGTCGGCCCAGATAACCTCGAGGATGGCCGAGTCCTTGCTAAGCAGCTTGCCGTTGAGAACCTTTTGCTGGGCTTTGTAGCCCTTTGCTACCTCGGCAGGGGTGCCTGAGGGCAAGAACTTTGTTCCATCTTGACTAGCAGCTTGGGCGTTGATGCTGGAGCTGGCTTCGGAGTAGGTTGTAAGAGGCAAGAAGGCCAAGAAGTCTCCTGTCGGTGAAGTCAAGGGACCTTGCTTCTTCTGGTCGTACTGAGCTCGTGCCTCAGCAGCAAAGGTGGCATTGCTGGTCAACAAGCCGTTTGTCAGGGGTGCATTGACTGGTGTGGGTTAGCAAAGACCTGACAACAGTTCGGAGGGATGTTTGATGACGTACTGACGTTGACCACGGCGAGCAAGACATGGTCATGGAAATTCTGGCCGACGGCTGGGAGGTCTACAACGGTCTTGATGTTGATGCTGGACAGCGTTTTGGAATCGCCGATGCCAGAGATTTGCAGAATCTGAGGCGTGTGGATCGCGCCGGCTGCCAGGATGGCTTCCTTCTTGACCTGAACTGTCCCGCGAGCAGCATCTTTAGACGTAGCAAACTGAATTTGGAATAATCAGCGACACCGTTGTAATCGAGAGACAGCTCTAGTAGATCTTACCTCGACTCCGGTAACCTTGACGGCGCTCGAGGTCTTCTTGGTAACGATGCGCGTCACCTGGTGACCGCTGATCAAGTGGAGGTTTTGGCGCTTGGCGAACTTGTTGTAGTACGCTTCCCGGGCGGAGGAGCGAGTGATGGCCACGGGATCTTGGTTGTGAGGGCAAAAGTATCCGCCGAGGGCGTTTCCGTTGGCCTGGTCCTTAGAGATTGGGATCTTGAGTTCCTTGAGAGCGTGAACCATGTTCTCTACAATTTGGTAAATCGATTGTTAGAAACTGGACCGGCCTTAGATGTATCCAGCAATTCGGGCTCTTACTTGTTGTGGGCCAGAAGAACGGCGAATAACTGGAGTGCATGTATCCAGAGGTTCCATGAGCGGCAGCGTCATACGTTATGTTGTACTCAGCCACAAGAGCGTCACTGGGAGGAGTGAACTTCTCATTCTGTGCAATCACGCGTCAGTCTCATGTGATGGAAAGCCAATGATATACACACCTTCTTGAAGTAGGGCAAAAGAGCATCCCAGTTCCACCCTTCATTGCCAAGCGTTGCCCAACGATCATAATCCGACTTGGACCCGCGGTCGAAGACCATACGGTTGAGCTTGGTGGATCCTCCAACGACTTTGCCCTGCGGGATGGACACATTTCGACCGCCGAGTGATTCGCTTGCCGTGTAGGTGAGGTTCCAGTCGTACTTCGTTCCGACAGCGCCGCCGGCAAGGCCTGGGATGGTGACGAAATCTTCGTTCGCGTCGCTGGGGCAGGTGAGTTGAGCTGAGCTGGAGTGAGTAGTTGGATGTTGACTTACAAATCTCCGGCTTCAATTACCAGAACAGTGACAGCTGGCCGTAGTTGTAAGCATACGACTCATATAATACTATCTCATGGATTATCCTACCAGAATTCTCAGACAATCGGTTGGCCACTGTGAGACCAGAGGCACCACCGCCAACAACGACATAATCGTACGAAGTGAGTAATTGCTGTGCGCTTTTCTTGTACTGGCCGGGGAAATACGGGGAGGCCAGGGTCCCCTGTATCGACAAGAGTGCCGCAATGGCAGCCGCTTTAGAGGTACTCATGGTTAAGGCGGTATCTCAAAGGTGGGGGAATGCGATGCTGTCAAAGCGGTACCCGGGGCGGATGCCGGAAGGATATATATGCCTGATTGTCTCTGTTTCCAAACAACATTGCGCCTCATTTCTGACGCCTTTCATCGCTCACTAAAACAGCCCGGTCTTCGGGCTCCGAATCTGCTGTGCAAGTGACACTGCCGCTCCAAAGTGCCGACCCATAAAAGCTTAAGCTTCGTAGCCGATATTACGAGGGGAAAGCTTAAGGAGCGAGCTGCCCAAAGCGGCACAAGCCCCGGGCCTAGAGATGGTGAAACCCCAAAGAGGCGTTAATGCTGTGCTAAGGGCCAGGTAGTCTAATGGTTTTGTAAGCAATAAATTGGGTTTGGGCGCTGGGAACTTGTTTATCTGATGATGTTGTTGGAGGCTGTGCTGTGAATAGCCTCGGGCTCGGTCGCCACGTGGGATAGTTGCTTGCCGGGGGCCGATATCCCACGTGGGCTACTAAGAGTGTAACTTGTGGTGAATAGCCGTCGTGTTAAATAGACTTTTGCGTGAACGGACGACGTGGTCACAGGAAGGACTCCTAGTCGTTTCATACAAGGCACGTGCCATTGAGCTCGCAGCTAAAGACGCATAGAAGAAACATTTATTCGTTTCCGGGAAGATGGTTTAAAGCGGTCAAACACGAGCAAGCATTTCAAAATAATTGACAATCGGTCTTGCATCACTTAGGTCTATACTAAAGTCGATTGCAAAACCCTAGAAACACTGCGTTGGATGTTGATGCGTGCCTTTTCAGTCGCTCATCCCAATCACGAGAAAGCACGATGGACACACGACACAAGAATCTATTGTTTCAAGGGCAGTATATCATACCGTGGATTTAATCTAGAAACTGCAACCTCAGGCTCTGTATAAGCTACTCCCGTCGAGCATTCCACTCTCGGTCCTCGTCAGGTACGGATTTGATCTTGGCAGGAATGAACTCACCTTGCTCCTTGATACCAATGCGATGTTGACGCCATGTTCGGCGAGTTTGATGGCAATTGCCTCGCCAATGCCCATGGAAGCACCAGTCTGAATAATCAGCACCTTTAGTCAAGGTTTGAGGGAATTGATTGGGCTCTCACAATAAACGCCGTCTGACCCTTTAGAGATTCCATTTGGTTGTTTGCGAAGTGTATTGCTTGAAACTAACTGGTAGTATCCCATTCAAACCTGGGAGAGGCAGGTATTTATGATGCCTTTCTTGCCCCACTCTTGCAGACTTCACTTCAACATTCAGCCTGCAGCTCGTTATCGTAGATTATCTAAAGTCGGGGGAACTGCAAGCGCTAATAATGCAGTTGCTCACTAATATCCAATACAAAACTCCGTCGTTTTGCTTGTGGTAGATGTCGGACATTCGGATTGGCTTCCATGCATCCATTGATGGATACAATGAAGCACCGTCTGAATCATACATCTTGGCTTGGGCAGGGCTAAGCGCCTGCTGACAAATCGGCAGGTGGTTTCAGTACTCCAAACTGTTAAGTTTTGTGAATGTAATCGGCCCATCGTCTGCTCCACTGGCCGGATGAGGAGTGATTTAGCTCTTACGGTTACAAGCCGTCTTGGTCCTCCGCGCGGGACCAACTCCGCGCGCAAAGGGAAAAGGCGGATGCATATATGAGTTGTAAATTGGCGTCTGCAAACACCAAACAAACGTATCTAATTCATCTTGGGTGATCGCGACAAGGAGGATGAAATCTCGTGTGAATATCAGGTCAATTCTTGGTTGCGAGTCAATATTTCGCTCCTCGACATGTGCAAGCTCGATAAGTTCGGTCTCCAGTTAACAGCGGGAGGCATCGTTGCGAAGAGGATTGGGATAATCTGACCTTACTCCTTAGAAACATGATACCTGAAACTTTCCATCAGTCGTTGATTGCGGCTCCTTGTGTCGGAAGGTCAGTGGCGGACATGGTTATTGGCAACAAACTCCGGACTTCCGCAGAAAGGGTCGAGGACACTATTTACCATTCGAAGGAAATGTTCGCGGATGAAGGAGCAAACTTCGATTAAGGCTTAACTGAAGTAAGACCCGGACTGGCCGTAGATTCGAGTGCGTGTAAACTTCAAAACGGGCTCCCATTGGCTGGTTCGCCAAACACGGAGTTTTCCACGTAAGTGCATCTCGACAAGGAGCTGACGTCTCGTGACTGTGCCGCCTTCGCCCCTGTGAACACCAGCGGTTTCGGCATCTTGACGGGATAATGCTCTTAGCTGGGGTTAGATGAGCCTCATTATGGTGTCTTCTTGGCGATGTAATGGGCGTGCAGTATGACAAGCCAAACGTTTAAAACAGTCTGTCGCGCCGCCGTGCTATCATTCAGATGAGCACACAACACCATTCAGAAGCTGCAAAACCAACCTACTTGCCTTTGCACCATTCAACATCTCAAGACATCACTCGATGTTTTCGATTCTAGCATCTGCGTTGCTGCTATTCCCAGCACTAGCATCCGCCAGGAATGGAACCTTCGTGCCCTTGCCTAAGGACGTGACAAATATTCAATCACGCAACTATCCCGACATTTCAATCTCGTACAAAGAGGTTTGTTCTTCCAACAGTCAAGGTGAACGTGACTAAAGCCTTCCAGACAACCATTTGCGAAACAACCCCCGGTGTAAAGGGATACAGCGGGTTCGTCACTCTACCCAGTATCGACAAGACCAACGACGCCAGTATCTTCTTCTGGTACTTTGGTGAGTTTCGTCATGCTTCTTTCTAGAGCAGCCGTGCTAAGATATTTCAGAATCTAGGAACAACACCGCTCATGCTCCTACAACCATCTACCTCCCCGGAGGCCCTGGCGAAAGCTTTCTGGATGGCGCCAGCGGTTTTCCATGCAACATCAACAGTGACTCTCACAGCACTACTCTGAACCCTTGGTCCTGGAACAACGATGTCAACATCCTGTATCTTGACGTGCCAGTTCAGACTGGATACTCTTTTACGAATGCCCAGAACAGGACTCTTGATTTGCTGTCAAACGTCTTCTCGCCAGCGCCAGAGGGAACTACCAGCGTGCCCACGAACTTGACATCCATTGCAGGGACACTTTCTAGCACGGATTCGGGCGACACGGTAAACACTACTGCGCAGGTCGCTCAGCAGGTTTGGCAGATTTCTCAAGTGTGGTTCCAGGAATTTCCCGAGCACAAGACTACAAATGACGAGGTCAACTTTTGGGCATACTCGGTACGTTATGGGCCTTCAAGCTGCGCTTCACATGCACTGACATTAGCTCGTTAGTATGCTGGCTTTTTCGGTCCTGCTACCGTGGCCTATTTTCAGCAAAAGAACGAGGAAATCGAGGACGGCACGATAGACGACTGTCACGCAAAGAAGTTTCGCCTGGGCACACTGGGCATCAACAATGGTTGCATCGACACCAAGACCGAGGTCCTCTCATATCCAGAATATGCATACAACAACACCTACGGCGTTAAGGCTATTTCCGAGGAAACCTATGAGATGGCCAAGCACAACGTCACTAAACAGGGCGGATGTTATGACCTCATTGACAGATGTCGAACTCTGCAAGCGAAGAAAGACCCGAAGCAATTAGGAAACAACGCCCAAGTCAATGAGGCTTGTGTGGCTGCTTCTCAGTTTTGCTTCGACACAATCCAGGGAGCGTATGCTGCCGTATCGCCAATGAGCGCCTTCGACATCGCTCTCAAGCTTCCCGGCATCTTTCCAGGAGACTATGCGACGCCGTTTTACAACCAACGCTGGGTTCAAGAGGCGCTTGGAGTTCCGGTTAATTTCACGCTGAGTGGATCGACCATCGCCACGAACCTGTTGTATCTCACGGGCGATGAGATGGTCCACAGCGTGTCCAACGTCGAGTACATCCTCTCAGCTGGAGTGAACCTCGCTCTTGTGTATGGAGACCGAGATTACCGCTGCAACTGTAAGTGCATAATTCTTAATCTTCACGACAATTCACTGATACTTTACCAGGGCTTGCTGCCGAGAAGGTCAGCCTGAGCATGTCATACCCCGAAGCCCCTGCCTTCCGATCCTCTGGATACACCCACATCGAGACAAATTCCAGCTACGTAGGCGGCCTCGTACGACAGCATGGCAACGTGTCCTTCTCCCGCGTCTTTGATTCTGGACACTCAGTTGCAGCGTACCAGCCGGAAACAGTGTACCGGATCTTCAAGCGAGCCATCTTCGGTCGAGACGTTGCCACCGGCCGAGTCGAGATTGGTGCCGGGGGGAATTACAGCAGCAATGGACCGTTGAGCAGCTTCAGCGTCAAGAACAAGCTGCCGGAGAGCCCCGAGCCGACGTGTTTCTTAAGTCAAGCATCTTGGGCATGCTCGGATGAGCAGTTGGAGGCGCTGGCGGATGGCACGGCGGTGGTGCGGGATAATGTTGTTGTGTCGCCATCGAGCTAAACAGTACGACATTCCAGAATGCTCGGCGCTGAAGGGATGCGTTTGAGTTGTAATCGAGTGTGGGGGGGTTGGCTATTTGCTTCTGTCCGTCAGAGTAGAGTTTGCACCACCAATCATGCGCCAAATGCGGGAGACCCATGTTGGAGATGTTGGCAGTGAAGGCTGTTATACATTCTTTTCGATTCAACTGTATTATAGAGACAGAATTCACAAACTGGGACAACCCCAAAATTTCACATCCGCCTCTCGTCATGCCACAGTCTGAAGGAATCGAAAGAGACGTCGAAGGGTACATGGCCAACTCCTTTATTTGGAGCAGACTTATTGAAAGCTAAATCATTGCAGACACCATTACAGAAAACGATACGGGAGACAGACAAGACAATGCTAGACTTGACCGGCGGCACAGTTCTCGTTGTGGTTTGGTATTGAACGGCTGGAGACAAAATTGTCAGCATTGGAATACTAGACAGGCGGCAAGATTGTATGCTCACTGGATCAGTCTCGCCAGACTCGCTTAGTGCGAACTCAGATCTTCGCCACGGACTTCGAGGTCATTGAGGAACTTGAGGATGGCGCCATCTTCCATGGGCTCCAGGAGGCTGTGCAAGTAGCGACGTGCTGGAGGTTGAAATATAGGGTTGCAATGAACTAAAAGATGAGTTGGAGATGTTTGAGTGAGATGGATGAGAGCAAAACACTGCATTGAGCGAGATGCAGCGTACTTAAGTACTCATTCAAGAAGATATCTGCCAGTGTAGGTCTTGTCAGGTTTACTCAGACGTCAGGAGGTAGTAAGCTAAGAATAGCACGCATTAATTTCGCTTGTAGATATGCCGCAGCTGCTTCATCTGTACATAGCGCTGCTTATTATTCTATCCTAAGCCTCGTCTTGAGACGGTGTTGAAAGGTTGTTTCATCGCGAGAGATCGGACAAGTATGCGAGAGCGAGGAACGCAATTTAGAAAGTGGAGTCGGTGGTTGTGATTGATTACGGACGGAAGAATTGCGCGGCCTACAAAGGATGACCTGCATTTGTCTAATCTGAGATGGCTGAAGATTCTCATAACAGGCTTTTGTTGTATAATGTAAGCCGATACTGACTAAATGTTAAGAAAACCGAGCATAGTTAGGTTGAATAATGAAAAAGATGGAAACGATGCTGTAGCACATCTCTGGTCGCTTTGGTACCTCCAGACACAGTAAACTCAGCTCGTTTTACTTGAGTGGCTGTGCTGATAGCGTCTCGGAACGAATGCGAGGGTTCGTATTCTCTTTGCTCCGCTTTTGCGATATCCCCAAGGTTGAGTGTCACCCTTGAACGATCTGAGGGATCCGAATGCGTATTTGATCGTTCTCCGCATCTAGTCTTCGTGGAGATGGATTATGCTGAAACAAGTAATGGCAGTTTAGTGTGCAGGGTTAGGGTTACAACTCCCATCGCTGTTGGGTGCGTCAACATCAGGCACCAACCCGATGAAAGCCTTATTGAATGGACAGTTTTTACACATTACGCATGGCTGCCTGTAGCCGCTGAAACAACAGCCCTCATTCCTGTTTGGATTGGTTACCGAAAATGCGTTGCCCCATATCGCGTCTGCATGTTGGTGGGCTTAGACACAAATTGATTGGTGAAGAATGCTTGTCGGCCAGTTTAGGCGCCGCGTCTTAAAAATAGAAACGATCATCGTCCAACATTGTCGCCTGACTCTCCCGAGCCTGCTGCCATTCTGTTTCCTCATCTTTGCTTGTCTTCGTATTTCTAATTTCACGTCATGGATCATTCTATCTGACCCGGGCCGCCCCCGATGATAACGAGCGGGCACTACACAACGAGTCCCGCCATGTCCTCATTTCCCTTCCCAAGGACTCTCGCCGAGGTACTCGACGAGCCTCGCGAAGCTGTGTGGAGTGTTTTTGTCATTTGCTGCGTCCTCATTGCCTCTGTTAGCATAATTTTCAGATCCAAATCATGGTCAAAATCTACCTGCGAGACTAGACCACACCGCCAAGTCAGATTCTCCAAGGGCGAAGAGGTTGCGACCACTGCGAATGGATGGCGCACGCCAGGGACCGCAGATCTGCCTCGGAAGTTGACCTATCGTCTGTCATACAAGAACGCTCCACCACGGGCTGAATACCCAATACAGGTT
Source organism: Neonectria punicea (assembly GCA_037954315.1). Lineage (NCBI taxonomy): Eukaryota > Fungi > Ascomycota > Sordariomycetes > Hypocreales > Nectriaceae > Neonectria > Neonectria punicea. The sequence continues at coordinate 128,679 of JAZAVJ010000044.1, read as the reverse complement.
CTGTATGAGTCCAGCAACGCAGCCATCGAGTACGTCTTCCCCTTGGATAAACCTTCAATCTCTAACAATTATGCAGCATCGTGGCTGTTCATGGACTTGCCGCGAATCCAGACTACGCGTGGGTTTGGCAGCCAAAGAACAACCCTCCCGACGGCACTGGCTATCCAACCGAGCACTTCAACTGGTTGAAGGACTTGCTTCCCACCAGGCTGTCATCTACGAAGTTGCCTTGTCGGGTCATGACCTTCAACTATGACTCGACGTGGTTGATGAATGCCCCTCAACAACGGCTTTCCAACATTTCAGACAAGTTGCTGGACAGTCTCCAGAATTGGCGCGAGAAGGTATGTCCAAGTTACATTACGGGCGTTAGGCGTATAGTTCACTAACCTTGTTTCAGGAGGCCACCGGAAGACCAGTCATCTTTATCGGCCACAGCTTTGGAGGCAACCTCATTCAACAGGTTCGTAGTCTACCCACCACTATCTCTCCTCTTATTCGATTAACGTGAAACTTTCTCTAGGCCATTGTATCTGCCTCCCAACATGGATCTAGATACAGCGACATCGCCGAGTCCACCGCTGGCGTCGTCTTCCTGGGCACACCGCACCGTGGTAGCGCTGCCGCAACTTGGGGTGCTGTCATTGCATCGCTTGCGCCATCTCAACTTGCCCTCGAGAAACGAATTCTAGAAGACCTGGAAAAGCAGTCCAGCACTTTAGTCGATCGCCTGCACAACTTTTCCCAATGGCTCTTCGTCGAGTCTGTGCCTGTTGTCTGTTTCTTTGAAAGCCTTGTTACAGACTACTCAGCAAGAATGGGACTCCTTGGAAAGTTTCTTCCCTCTCCCAAGTTTCTTGTATGTATCTGTGCCCGTTTATGAAGAGTTTGAGTTCTGACATCTCCAGGTCGTCCCCGAGGAAAGTGCTTGCATTGACGGCCATCACAAAATGTCTCTCCCGGCAGACCATTTCAAGATCAACAAGTTTTACGGACCGGATGATCCGTCTTTCAACTTTGTCTACCCCGAGATCGAACGAATGGCCCGAAACGCCGAGCAGTTACTGAAACGCCGTCGATGCCCGGAAAGCATTCCATCTGACCAACGCGCCGCCTCAGGTCTTCTTGAACAATGTCTCCAACAAATGAGAGTCACAGACCCCCGGGACATTTTATCGGATATCTATAGGCAAAGGGGAAAACGAACAGGACACACTTGTGAATGGATCCTAAAGCGAGAAGAGTTTGCCGCTTGGGGCGGAGCTCAGGAGAACTCGCAGCTTCTTCGTCTCGTTGGCCCCCCAGGCATCGGCAAGACAATGATGTCCACGTACCTCACAGAAGTCATCAAGACCAAAGTTGAAAGGACTTCGAAGAGGGCATTTGCGTACTTCTTCTGCGACGACAAGAACCAGGAGCGGAGGACGCCCACGGCTTTACTCCGAAGCCTCATCTGGCAGCTCTTGCTTCAAAATAACGGGCTCTTCCAGCACATTCAGCCCGACTTTGAGAAGCACGATAGGAGTCGTGTTTTCGATGACCTCTTGGACAATGTTTCTGCTCTCTGGCGCATATTCGAAGCGATGGTTCAAGACGAGCGTGCTGGCGAGGTCTTCATTCTCATTGATGCTCTGGACGAGTGCGACAAATCGACCCGCGAGGCCCTGATCGTTGGTCTCAATGATCTCTTTATGAAGGTTTCAGAGTCAAGGGGGAAGTTTAAGTTCCTTATCACCTCTCGACCTGATCTGAGTGGCATCGAGTCAGAGCTGCTGGACGAAATTGGAGTCACTTTAAGAATAGACTCTAGCAGCGTCAATGCCGACCTCTCTGACTACATCGAAGTCAACGTTGATGACTTAGCTCGAAGAAAGAGGTACAGCTCAGCTCTAAAGGAGGAGGTCAAAAACGCTTTACGAGGTCAAGCTGGAGGTACCTTTCTCTGGGTATCTCTAATGCTCGCGGAACTGAAAAACACCCTGAAATACGACGTCTCTCGTCGACTCAAGCATTTACCTCAGGGACTCGACGCAACCTACACTCAGATTTTAGACGACAACATTCCACAAGAGAGGCAAGAAGACGCTCGCTTCCTGCTGCTCACCATGGTCGCTGCCCGGCGCCCTCTGCAAGACAAGGAGATGGCAGCCTCTTTCGCCCTCTGGAGAGATAATGCCATGGTGCAGACCGAATATCTTGACGACTATACAGACATTTGTTCGTCATGCAGTTCCATCATCTATCTTGTCACAGGTGACAGGGGTGAGACTACACTCAATTTCTGTCACCAGTCAGTCAAGGATTTTCTACTGAGGAACCAAGATGATACAAACGCAGTGTGGTTCCGAACTTCTCTGGACGACGCCAATATTTTCATGTTCCATATCTGCTGGCGCTATCTTAGCAGTGGTGAGTTTGAGAGCACCAGCGTGGTGCGCAGAGGACGCAGGCGGTTGGGAATACCTTTGCCCGTGGAAGTTTACGGCCCCTCGTATTCCTTCTTTGTATACGCCTTGTCCTCATGGCAAGACCATGCAACAGCAAGTTATCCGGTCTTGCTAGCGAAGCTGGAGATCGACGTCATGAAGGCACCCTTGCTAAGAGACGCTTGGTTTCATTTGGCAGCAAAGGAGGGACAGATGCAGGCAATGCAGTTATTACATGCGAATCAAGCTGACCTTACCGCGCTGGATGGTGATGGTCAAACTCCATTAACGCGTGCAGCGGCAAAGGGGAACGAGGCCGTCGTTAGGTTCATCCTCGCTGTCGACAACGTCGATATAAACCTTGTCGATCAAAACAAGTGCACACCGTTGGCGAGGGCTGTTAAAAACCGACACGAGAACATCGTCCAGCTCCTGCTTGCTAGAGATGATATCGATGTCAACAAATGGGACAAATGGGGTCAAACCCCGCTCTACTGGGCCACCATCAATGAAGATGAGAACATGGTTACGCTACTGCTTGCCATGGATGGCATTGATGTAGCCAGGAACAGCGGTGCCCGTGAGTCGCCTCTATTTGTGGCTACCAGGCATGGGCATGAAAGAATTTTGAAGCTGCTTCTTGCGGCGAAAGGCGTTGATGCAGCATCTACAAATGGATTTGGTCCCCAGTTAACGGAGGCTGCGCGCCAAGAGAACGAGGACATTGTTAAGTTGCTGCTTGCCATTGAGGGGATCAATACAGGCTGGAAAGACGGCAAGAACGGCATCACGGCTTTACAGTCCGCCGCCGCCAAAGGCAACGAGGCCATTGTTAAGCTACTTCTTGCCACTCCAGACGTGGATGTAAACTGCAGAGAGCGGCAGCAGGGTTACTCTGCGCTCTGGGAGGCTGTTATGAAACGTCACGAATCCATCGTCAAGCTACTACTTGCCACGGAAGGCGTCGATGTGAACCTCGGCAACACCAGGCTTGGGTGGACACCCCTGTCGTTAGCTGCTACCCTTTCTAGAGGAGAAGCCATCTTCAGGTTGCTCTTTACCAAGGCGGATCCAAATGCAGAAGATTTTCTTGGCCGTACGGCGATATCACTTGCGGCTAGAGGAGGACGCAATATCATTGTAAAGGAGCTTCTCGCACACGAGTCTGTTTATATCGACAAGGGAGATCATTATGGCATGACGCCACTATCACTGGCTGCACGACATTGCCGCACAGACACAGTCAGTATACTATTGGCCACAGGGCGTGTCGCTTGGAACTCCAAGGACTTTCGCGGGCGAACTCCCTTATGGTGGGCCAGGCGATGCGGGCATACTGGTGTTGAGCGAGCATTACTCGATTATGCGCAAGCTCATGGCGTTGTGGAAACGGATGCCGATATTTACGATGGCACGAGCCCGATTGAGAAACGTCCAGGATCGGAGACATGCGGTATATGTACGATGGAACTTCCGAGACCAAGACTCGTTACTTGTGGCATTTGCCATTTACGCCTCTTTTTCGTTTGTTTAGAGTGTCATGAGAATGGGGCGCACTGTTTGGACAAGGAACATACATTGAGCTAAGCAACAGGGGTTAATCTAACGTTAAACGTATTTCCAAGCAATGGACGTTATGATCGTTCTAGAAAGTAGGTGTTTCCATTCTGTGTGAGTATCTCTCGTGTTAAGGTAATTGGGGTAGAAAAGGTAGAAACTTCGTCCTCGACGCAGGCCCTAGACGTACGTACATTCACTCACACTAATTGACTATCGTTTCCATCTCAACCGGGCGACGATAAACCTTTTGTAAGTTCAGGTCACGGACTCAAATGTCTTCCTACATACCTATGACTTTTTTTTCTCACTAGTCTTTCGGATTTTGCACACTTAAAATGCAGCAATTTCGACCCTTATTACTCCATCTAGGCATGTCCCATCGCCGCTGCTTCATTTCTGCAGACAGAAGCATCTTTCATTTTGATTGGCTAGTGGCGAATAGTAATTTAGTAAACATGCGAGTTGACGGGCCAGTGCTTAATACGACCTAAACAACTCCAACTCCTGACCTTAGTTTGGAGATGAATGTAGCCATGTACTCCAGACCCAGATGTCATAGGCGGTGGCTTCAACTTTGTAGCAAATTATGCATATATAGGACGTCCTGCCTTGTGTTTCTCGTTCAATCTCATCACTTTCTCATCACCTCAAGCCTACCAAGCAAACCAAACATATTCTTTCCCATCCACTCTCAAACAATCAACCCTATTCACAAGATGGCTTCCCACACCGTGTTCCGATGGGTTTCGAGGGACGGCTTCGAAGGGCTCAAGGAATTCAAAGAGCCCATTCCCACGATTGGGAAAGATGACGTCCTCGTCAAAGTACGCAGTGTCGCCTTGAATAATCGAGACGTGACCATCGCAAGGTCCACGTACCCTGTTTCTGTGAAGGACCAGGTCGTTCCCTGTTCAGACATGGCTGGCGAGATCATCGAGGTGGGCGATACTGTGGATGGACTTTCCGTCGGTGACTCGGTGATCGCTCCGGTCAGTTTGGCCTTGCTGTATGGCTGCGTGAAGGATCACGCCAACACTCTTGGTGGACCCAAGGATGGGGTTCTTCAGGAGTACATGGCCCTTCCTGCGCATGCTGTCATCAAGCTGCCCAAGTCATCTCACAACTTCACTCAGTGGGCTGCTCTGGTGACTATTGGCTCGACAGCTTGGAATGCCCTTTATGGCTACGCACCACTGAAGCCAGGCCAGACTGTACTTGTCCTTGGTATAGTCTACCAATCTTCTTCAATGAGACACCAACTTACCATCTCTAGGAACTGGAGGGGTGTCCCTCGCAGCCCTCATCTTTGCCAAAGCTGCCGGTGCAACCACTATCGTCACATCGTCCAGTGACAAGAAGCTCGAATATGTGAAGGCCACATATGGCGCCGACTACACCATCAACTACAACACTCATCCTGATTGGGATGTCGAGGTGCAGCGGATCACCAACGGTCAGGGCGTCGACAACGTGATTGAAGTCGGCGGACTCGGGACTATTCAGAGAAGCTTCCAGTCCGTTGCATGGGGAGGCACCGTTTCTCTCATCGGATACCTGACGAATATTCCTCCAGACAAGTTGCCCAACATTGCTTGGCTAGCCCTAGTCAAGGGTGTGGTGTTTCGTGGCATCTTGGCTGGATCGAAGCAGCAGCTCGAAGAAGCGGTGAAGTGTATGGCGAGTCGTGAACTTCAAATGCCAGTGTACAAGACATTTGGCTTCAACCGGGAAGAAATCATTGCAGCTTTGGAATGTCTTGCATCTGGCAATTTCATTGGCAAGATCTGCATCAATCTGGACTAGCTTCGGCAATAAGCTCGAGACCTGCCTTGATAACATCGTCAATCTCAAGAACATGAACGCCTTGGAATATCTGAGCCCATAGTTTAACCACTGTCGCAGCCATACGGTGAATATGTGATGCCTCGTCCTCAAAGATATCCAGACTTTCAGCCAAAGAAGTCTCTTTTATGATTCCAGTGATGATTCCCAAAATCCTTCTCTCGATCTTGCGCAGATCTTCAGAGCCTCTAGATTGCACTGCTTTCGAAATCATCTCAAGCCAGTCTTTTAGTAGTAAGGCGCATTCGAGACTGCATATTGAATGCTCAATGCTCCAGATGGGTATCCTAGTACGGGCAACCAACTTGATGCCCAGACGCACTGGTATGCTAAGAGCGTGGGCAGCATGTAGCACGGCTCTCTCAACATGTGATGATCGGGTGAGATGGGAAGCCTTCCGTGTTATGCGTTGCAGATCTCTTGAGAATAGCCCCCGGTATAGGTCCAGGTTTGAATCCAAGCGAATATAAGCAAGTCGAAAGAGTGCAGTCGAGTTCAACCCGAGTGGTCCCTTGGACGACAATGGGTCAAGAGTAGACTCGTACGTGTACTCCCAAGATAGTTGCCATGTGCGGAGGGCCGTCTCAAAAGTCTTTATGGCGTCTGGTTGCAAAGATCCTGTACAGCCATGGCTTGCTACGTATATTTGCTGAAGCAGGCCATGAATGAGCAGATAGTTGGAAAAGGAAGACACCCTTTCCTCCTTTGGTATTCCAATGCCAGCATAGAAAGCACGGAGCGCGTCTTGAAACCCGCGCTCAACCTGACAAGTGCCTCTATTCCACTCGCTTGCACTCGTCGATTTCCATTGTGCCGTACCGCTTGGCAAGAAGAGGCCAATTTCGTGATTTAGGAGTGGCGGCGGAGTATCAAACGCAACACTGTGCATGTTTAATACCACATATGCAGAAAACAATGTCCTTCTTCTCTCCTCAGCGGCAACCCATGATCGCCAATCGAGGTTCTGCGGCATCTTGTCGGATTCTTCGATTCCATTCTGCCTCACTAGTGTGACCAACTGATTGGCCATGCATAATGCGTCTGGCAAGATTCTTTTGTCAGTCCATGAAGCAAAAGAGATGAGAAAAATGAGCGTTTGGATTCGGCTTAGAGTGTCTCTCTTTTCTAGAACAGTATGATTCTGTCCGAAAAGGAGCTCTGTCGTCAATTGGAGGTTGTCCTGCCGCGTTTTCTCCAGCAGAATCGCTTTCGTCATGAAATACAACTCATAAGACTTGGGTTCAAATCTGTACAATGACCCAAGGGCAGAAATAGCCAACAAGAGCTCAACCTCCCGCTGTTCGATGGAGAACGTGGCTGGATGGATGAAGGGGAGATGTTCCTGGAGGCATCTGAAGTATCCCTCCAGATTCCGGGTCAAGGCGTTTCTTGATGGCAAGGAGCACCCAGGTGGAAGAACCTCGGAATACAATTGGACTCTGAGACAGAATCTTTCGTAGGCAGATCCGGTAATAGACCATGGTACAGCACTACCAGCATCTTCAACCTGATGGTTATCCGGGGTAATATCTTCAGTGTTGTCCTCGGCATTATCCTCAGCATCATCTTCATCTTCCACGGCATCCTCTTCATCATTAAAATTGGGCAATCGGGAACTAAACCGAGAAAAGCTGCTTTTTTGTGGCGGTTGTATGCTTGGCTGTGTGTCGGTGAAGGGATAGTCCTCGAAAAGAGAATTTGGTAGCATGTCATGGGCCATGAAGTCGGTATCCCAAGTCAGGTCAACATCCCTCATCCCAGTCGCGAAAGCATCAGAAGTGGTTGAAGCCTGTACGACTTCTATACATGGTGGTGATGTTTGTTGACGGAAAGGATGCGACAAACGAGCGTGACGCGCCAGCAAGTCCCTGTCAAGGTGTCAATTATGTGACTGCCGGGCTCATGCTGGGAACAACCTTACTGCCTAGTAAAACTCTGCCCACAATCGCAAGCAAAAGGCTTTTCACGGGTATCTGCACATATTTAGTAAACCTACCTAGAGAGTAGACCAGTGGCTTCTTACGAGTTCGTTCATGTCGTAGTAAGTGCTCCTGTCGTTTGAATTGCTTTCTGCAATGTTGACACGGCGCAACAACGCCCTTAGGTCTCCCTCGGGGCATTGAGAAGATTTGTTTGGTAAAAGCCAGGTGCAGTTGGATGAATTGCTTCTTTCGTGATCTGAGCTGAGACCTCATCTAGCTTGGTCAGCAATACCACGAGAACTTAACGTTGACGACTTCTTCGTGCAAATCCACGTGACTGATGCCGATCCACCTTTTCTTACCTTAGCTTCCCAATTGGGCGGTAGTGGCTTGGTTAGTGGCTTCAGGCATGTCTCTCTTTAGGGCTGTATTAAAGTTTCTTCTCGTATTAAATCCGTGATTGCCAAGACAATGCCTCATCTTCTTTACTCGACTGATTTATGGGCTGATACTGAGAGACTATTATATCTACTTAACCGCTATAATCATGCTCACCCTGTGGATTCTAGACTACTGTTCGAAACGACCCCTGGCTCGCGGGCCGGACTATTCATGTGTCCGCGGCCTAGCAGGGGTGACGATCATCAGGCCATGGTCATTTCAGCCTTAGATGTGCTGACTTCACCGGAAGCGCGGAAGAAAATTGTCTCCTATGTTTGTGTTTGCAAAGCTCAGCCTCCTTAACAACCCAGCCCTCCATCCATGCACTGTGGCACAGTAGAGAATCCCGACTTCGTTTCCCACCTGGGTAACTACTAGCATTCTACATTTGACCTGCGACCGTCTTGCCCTTCGCCGCACCCCTGAAAGGAGTCAACGACCCATTATTGTGAGCCATCATGTTCAACTGGGCCAAACAGCAGTAAGATAGCTTTCCACAAGCTTTGTTAAGGTTCCTCCGAGATGGCTGACATGCACAGGATCGCGTATGTCGCTGGCACTCAGGAGCCCGTCTACGGCCCTGAGGCCCTCAGGTCCGTAGCCGTGGAGGCAGAGGAGACGCCTTTTACTGAGCTCAAGCGCGAAGACTTGACATGGGCGGCAATGCAGTCAACTTGTGTTGAGACGCAGATCTTTTACGCGTACTCGAAAGCTGGCCATGTTGCTTTCTTCGAGATCATCTATAGCAACGTAGTGTACGAGTTTGCCCTTGCCCCTGGATTAGAAGAGAGACATGCTGACTATAGGTTGTACCAAAGTGGCCTTCGGACTACTTGCCAATTTCTTTGCAAGCTTTTCTACCCTGAGAACCAAGACCCCAAAACTCCTCCTCTCTGGACCTCAACGCAACTTAGCGGTAATGAGCTTAGCAACGACTATGTCTCCTTCTTTGCCACTGACTGCAAAGTGGAGCTGTCCGAGGATGGATCATCCTATAAGATAGAGAGTTCGAATGACGACCGCGCCGTCGTTGACCTTACGGTGTCTCGTGTCGCCCCTGGTTTCCTTGCTGGCACTACTGGCAACACCTACTTCGGCACTGACCCGGAGAACCCTTGGGGATCTATGCGACACACGTTCTGGCCTCGGTGCGTTGCAACGGGTAGTATAAAGACTGGCGAAGAAGTGTTGGCTGATTTCTACAACGATCACGCTACTTTTATTCACGCTCTTCAAGGCATGAAGCCTCACCACGCTGCCGCGAGATGGAACTTTGTCAACTTCCATGGTCCGGAATACTCAGCGGTCATGATGGAATTTACCACACCAGAATCATATGGATCGACAGTCGTTAACGTCGGCTGCATCGCGAATAACGATGGGATTGTTGTGGCAGGCTGCAACGGCACAGCTACCCACACGGCGTCCAAGGACGATCCTGTCACCGGCTGGGAGGAACCCACCGAAGCTCGGTACACATGGTCTGGAACTGATACGGACGGGAAGGCTGTTGAGGCCGTGATTGAGGGTCCTCTGAACCGAACGGACTGTGTCGACATCATGGCGGAGGTCCCAGGGTTTATCAAGACCATCATCTCCGGGGCTGTGGGCACGAGACCTTATCTCTACCAGGTTTGCTAGCCGTTCTCTTTCTCACTCTCTTGTCAGGTTTACGTTCCGTTGGCTAACCATCTTTCAGTTCCGTCCCAACCTTGAACTCAAACTCAAGATTGGAGACGAAGAAGTTGTCGAGGAGGGCGGAGTGTACGCCGAGGCTACCTTCATTTCGTAGTTGCAGTGAATATGGTCGGACCATGAAAGAGTTGGAAGTTTCTCGCATTAATTCAGACAAGGGTGGCATTACAGGTCATCTTGATCGGAGGGTTCAACTTTAATAGTCTCATTCTTGGGTTTGTTTTCTTACAAAGGCTATACCCTACTTAATTACTCTACGACTTGTTGAAGCGAGCCGATAGTTTTTTATTCACTCCATTTTAATTAGATAGAAATTACGAGGGCCGAATTATGTTCTCACATTTTACCTGCGGGTGATCACATCTTCAGTAGTTAAGTGCCGCTTATAATTATTATCAACATCAACTCTCGTAGCGTGAAGAGTTCTACTCTTGAGTTAGAGAAAGTGTGAATATCTAACCCTATTTGTTCTCGAATTGAAAAAGGGGCTCAGGTAAGATCAAGAGCCCGTGACGCATGAAAAGCTCACGTAGCTAGGGGCTTCTGAGCCCATACAATACGCTGGTAATAGTATGGGTGCGACTTCTTCCCCTTCAACTCCCGTCGTAGCTGGGCACAATAAAGCATGACCTGGTCGTGCGTCCACCCATCGAGGAGGTTAGCCATAAACGACACATGGCCTTCGACGTCAGTCTCAACGCCCAGCTGCATGAACCGCCCGATCTCCTTCATCTTGGGATCCTTGGGCCAGTCACCAACAGGCACCTTGACCGTGTTGGAATGGATGTCCACAAAGCCAGCCTCCTTCATGCCCTTCTCCTGCAGACTATCCGGCAGCGGCGTGAAGATGCGACCCAGCTTGTTACCGCCCTCGTAGAAGAACTTGCCCCATTCCGCAATGGCGCTGCCCTCCTTCAGCGAGCCGTCGTCGCTGTGGCACATGGGATCGCCCTCGTAGCTCTCGATCCAGCCGCCGGGCTTGAGCACCTGGTACGCCCGGCGGTACAGGTCGTACCAGTTGGGCACGCTTCCGTAGAGATAGCGCATGTGCACGTAGTCGAACGAGCTGTCGGCGAAGGTCCAGTCCAGCGTGAAGTCTTCGATCTCGAACTTGACGTTGGGGGGTACCCACGACGGCTGGATGGGCGAGATGTCGGTGCCGATGACTTCGGCTCCTGGGAACTCGTCGCCAAAGTCCATGGCCCAGATGCCGGTTCCCGTGCCCACATCGAGCACCTTTCCCAGCGTCGTCTTGTCTATCGGCGCGAGGTATAGCTTTCCGTCGGTGGTGAGGGTGGACACGTGGTGGATGATATCGAGGGACTCGTTGGCTCGGCCGTCGTTGGCGGCCCAGTACTGCGCGTCGCCTCGGTCCGCGTGGTAGGTTCGTCCGTGGATGACGCGGTACTCGAGGATGCTGGAGCTGATGCTCGCGGTCGAGCTCGCGGCATCGTCGCCTAGGGTGGAATCGGCGTCATCGTCGGAGACATCGTCGGCAGCAGCATCGTTCTGGGTTCCCGTGTTAGTTCGGATTCTTCTCGTCAACACGAAGGCGAATACTCACTTCCCAATGCGACGGGTCCAGCATTGTCTGCTGTGGCCTGGCATCTTGGCCTTCGGTAGTCGCCGTTGCCGGGGTGTCGGTGGGACTCTTGGGAGATTTGGGGCTCCGTGCAGCGGAATCACCCATGTTGACGGTGGGTTTAATATCCCTCACTATGCGTCCCTTTTAGATAAGAGAAGAGAGCTATCCCAGGTCGCTCGTCTGGGAGTATAACAGAGGATATACCGTTCTCCCCTCGCCGTCCCAGCGTCTCCGCCTCTGTCCCACGTTCTGTGGCAGCACAACATGTCGACGCGGGAAACATCGCACCAGCAACAGGCCCTGTGCCGCCGGGGAATTAGCCATTCGGGCCGCCGACCCACCAAATCCCGTTTCTCGGCCTGTTGATGGAGTCGTTCGCTGGCATTGAGGTCCACCGCCGATCCTACATCAACTCGTGCGTCCGGGTCCGTGTCGACAAGCGGAAAGTTGCCCGCGTTCGAAGAGGGGTAGTTGGCGAAAAAGGGCAGAGGAGCGGACTGATGGAGAAGGTCGCGATGATCAGTGTTCTCAGAGGAATGGTTCTCTTGCGCTATCAAAGGTCATATGTCTATTTAACCTCGCCTCTTGTCAACCAGTCTCAGCTGTGTCTCGACGCCTCCGCTCACTTCAACGATGTTTCGACGGGAACTCTTCCGCAGAAAATCAGCCATGCCTAGCAAGGCAAAGACCTTGCCCGTCTCCTTGCGGGTAGCATATCGCTCGACCATCTCTCAAGCTTTTTTGAACTCTGTGATTTCATCCCGCTTTCTTCTCTATAAATCTTCTAGATCCTGTACAACTTGCTTAGTTCACAGTCAACCTCCTCCTCATAAACATTATCGTCTGCGAGAAATGCCTGTCGTGGTTGGTACTCGCTCGTCAGAAACGTCTTCTCCCTCTTCCAACCTTTAGGTTTGATCTCATCTTCACTCGCAGACTCCGTCATGACTCGGCTCATTGTCGAATTATGAGCACCCAGCCCAACGCGTGTATCCGACGTCACCTGAGTGCAGACATCGGCTCCAAGCCCTGTAGACACGCACTTGTCGCCTTGGGATCTAAACCCCTTCACCACCTTGATGCCAGTGACCATGTAAACAGGGCTGCATAGGACACTGTTAAGGCGCATGTATTCCCGGACCAGAGGATCGTTGCAGCGGGCCTTGATTTCGTCAACAGAGGGATCCTCTGAAAGGTATATTGTATCGATTGATGTCGCCGTGAACAAGCCCGTCTCAGTCCGATCTCGGCTGGCCGTGTTGGCCTGGTTGCTTTTCGACAACGCGCCCCATATGCCAAATCGCTTGGCGTTCACGTTTTCCAGAGATAGCTGCCAGTTGGCTTCCCTTACGATCGTAGTAGCCAAGGGTTTGTCCAGGCTGGCCTTAGTGAGAGTAATCTGTGGTTTCAGCGGATTTCTTACAATGTTGCCGATTGCAATCCTGCCGCCGCGGGGAAAACTCCAACTTGATACCAGAAGGTATGTCGGATTATGGACGGTGCTCATTGTGACCGAACGCACTCGAATGAGACACTACTGTGATGACTCGCTTGACGTCGAGGTATTTGCGTGATATCTCTTGCGAATGTTGAAGATGGCAGAAGCACATCATTCCAGACAACCCCTCGCGAGGCAGTGCACCTCTCACAGTCTTGATTGGCTCTGCACATTACATTGCCTCAGCCTGATCACGGTATGAATTTGTGAGAATTAAAGGCTTCTTATTGATGTGACTTGCTTACGATGCCAATTCCTAACTCTTACATGAAAACACCTGTGGAACTTCGGACAAAGCATGGGCGAGGATAATGCACGGATGCTTGCCGTTCTTGAATAGCTGCCACGGCGCCACGTACAACCTCTCATTTACCGACTTCTGGCCCTCAGCTATAATCCTGAAAACTACCATTATGCCTCGCCTTGTCCATATGAGATGGTGATCACCTGGGAAGTGAGGATCTTGCTCAACGAACAAGATGAGGGCGGCTGCAATGGCGGCCATGACGGGCATCGCTACCGAACACCCTGATTTAGTCAAATCACTACCCGTCCATCCGCATGGGACATCTCTCGCAAGTGTTCCATACTAGCTCCCAGCTTTGTGATTCCGCGATCTCAGGTTATACTGTGAGATGAACGATCCGTCGTGGTTAGTGCCTCGGATCGCGATGACATGTTCAGCAAAGGCAGGGAATATCTCGGGGCCGTTCAGCCCGTCATTATTGGCTACCGCGAAGAAGGGGACCTTTCTACCTTTGATTCTCTCCGCCTCTACAATGGCGTCTCCAATGGACTCGACTTCGTCCAGAAAACCAAAGGACACAGACACGATATCCACATCCAATTCCTTGATAGCATGGAGGATATCCTGTGACGAGTCAGTAAACTAGTCTAATGGAATCAATCGAGATGTATGGACAAACCTTTCCAATAATTCCGCTAGCATCCTCAAGACCGCTCGAGTCTCTAGCAACGCGAACAACGTATACAGCCGTCCCCGGAGCTAGTCGCAGCAACAAGCAGGTAAGGGCTGTGCCATGCCGCGCTGGATCTCGATCCACTGGTTCCAACGATTCGCCGGGACAGTTGTACCATCGATGGTATAAGTCGTCAGTGTAATCCATCCCAGGCCCCGAGAAAAATGGTTGGGCACAGCCGGTGTCTAGAATAGCAATTCTGACCGAGTGTGGACGAGTACCATCGGTTAGGGACCACAATTCCTTATTAGCCCGGTCGAACTTGTCAAGCCAAGCGGAGCTGCGCGAAGCGTGTATTTCCTTCATTGGAAGAGGCTGGCCTTGGGCTTGAAGTTCACATGCCAGGTTATTTGGAGTTAATATAAGCGTGTGTGAGTGATGGCCGCCAGACCATGATGTAATAGATTGAGGTACTTGAGTCGAAAACGAGACAACAGCGTGTTCAGGGAAAGACAACTCTAACCCAATGTCAAGTTTGCGACTCTTGTTAAGATGTAATACAAATGAAGGAGGTGAAGGCAGTCGTCGTAGTGCTGATTTTGTGTTGGCTTGAGATTGCTTGTAAGACTGGAGATGCTCTTGGAGTGGCTTGAAGATGGTCATGTAGAGGTTGCGCCGAAGTGTTTCGACATCCGACTCGTCATCGCCATACGAGTTGAGACAATTGGTGATGATGTCCAGTCACGCCACGTCGACACAGGCTTGTCGAGAATTGGATTCTACACGGTTGAGCGCGTGGAATAGGGACAGTGTGGTATCTTCATCATCGCTCTCCTCATCATCCGCAATGATGGTGACCTTTTAGGCAAAGAACAACTCCCATAAAAGGAAACCGAGGTCCAGAAGAAACCCATTCTGGGACAACGCTGGTGCATCTATTTCAATAGCATTTTGTAGTCTTTTGGGTAGGCATACCTTGTCGCCTCGGCCCCTGTTGAAACATGATTCGGTGGCCCGTGAGCAAAGGATACTCCTTGAGGTCCACGGTCCTTGAAACGGAGTGCCAAGGAGACACAGAAATAATCTCACTATATTTGCTACCAGACCTAGTCTTTGCTGCTTCAATTGTCCTTGAGCGATTTGTTTGTCCAATTTCGGGACCAGGAGTGCTTCTAGAGCCACGTCGGGTGCTGTTGCGTAGGCGGCCATACGATCAACCGGAGCAGGGGGAAGTTGTTTCCACAAACCATTTGGTTGGACTTGTATCTGCACGCGAGTCTTTTTCATGCGTGACTTGGTCGCATTCTCGTAGATGGTGGTTGCTGGCGTTTCTGTCGAGCTGCCAGACCTCTCGGGCTTCTCAGGGCTGCTCACCCACCGGACCGCATGCCATTTTTTGAGTCTTCCTGGGCGACAAACCGGCATGATAGTGTCGATTTCTTCCTCGTGAAACCCATTCAATTGCATGAAGACGTCGTGGAGGTTTTGGCAGGTTGAGTTGATCATCAGCCGTGCCATTGAGTGGTATAACTCGGACATTTTCTTGGAGGCGCAGATCTCGGACAGTGCTTTTTGAGTATATGTCAAGTAAGATTCATCATGTACTGAGTCTATAGCCCCTCTTATCTATAGATTGTGTCTTTCCTCTGCCCAGTCACTTAGAACTGTGCACGTTGAGCCATGAGGCTAGATGTGTTCGGCAGAGAATCAATAGCACCTCCATCAATTTGTTCAACGCTCTGGAAACCGCCGACTTCCATCAAGATATCAAACTCTGCCAAAAGACTTCGCAGGACATGTTCCGCCCCATGTTGTCCCGCGATTCCGAGACCCAGACCCAGAGGCGGCCGATGAAGACAAACTTCGCGCCAATAGCTAGAGCCTTGAACACGTCTGCAGCGCTTCGGACACCTGAGTCGAACATGATCTAAAAGAAGTCAACTGGGTTCTTCTTTAGTGTTAACGAAAGGTCGCTTACGTATGTCTTGTCGCCGACGGCTTGCACGATGCGCTCTAGGGCGTCGAGGCTTGCTATTGCACCGTCGACTTGTCTACCGGCGTGGTTAGAGACGACGATACCATCGACACCCCTATACGCAGACTATTAGTAAAGGGCGTATGACAGCTTCAAGGGGTTGCTCACATCTCGACAGCTTTCTCTGCATCATCAATGCTCTGAATCCCCTTGAGACAGAACGGTCGCCCACCACTAATCCTCTTCCACTGTTGCATAGTCCATTGCATCTTCTCCCAAGTAAGGGCGCGGCCGTACCAGATATTCTCGTCAATCAACTTCGCGCCAGCTTCCTTGGGGTTCTTCGTCGGGTCAATGCCCGCCTCCTCGAGGCGCTTCCGGAACACCGGGTCCTGAAGCCCCAAGTCCCCTGCACCGTGATCGTGATAGAAGGCGTAGTTCCCGGTGAAGACGTCGTTGTGGCGCCAGCCGAGCGACCACGTGTCCGTGGTGAGCATGCAAGCGTCGAAGCCGGAGTCAAAGGCTCGCTGCATCATTGACAAGCAGACTTCGTCGTCTGGGCTCTGGTATAGCTGGAAGAAGCGCGGACCGTTACCGTTCGCCTTGGCTACGTCTTCGATGCTGTAGCTGCCGGCGGAAGAGAGACAATACGCTAGGTTTAGGTCTTGAGCTACCTTGGCGACGGACAGCTCGCCTGTCGGATGGTAGATGCGATTGATGCCAATAGGAGCGAAGCCGATAGGAGCGGAGACGCGATGGCCGAAGATTTCGGTCGCTGTGTCTCGGATGTTCGTATCAACGAGCATACGAGGGATAATGCGATGCCTATAGAAGGCTTGGCGATTTGCAAGATGGGTCAGGGATTGCCCAGCGTTACAAGAGGAGTAGTACCTGGACCCAAAGACAGTTATAAGCCACTGTACCACGGAGAATCATGAGAAAACACGTACCATCCTCCCTGAGAGAGTTTCTCCTTGGCCAGCTTCTCAATCTCGGCGGGGTCTTGATTAGATCCAGATTAGTAGTTACTCCCATAGTGATAGGGTAGCGGAGAGGTACCGGTGTTGAATATGGGATATTTCCCAGCATTGGTGTTCCAGAAGGATTCACGTTGATACAACGCCCACTGAGGAGTCGTGCGGCTGGTAATGTTGGGGTTTTTAGGGTCAGACATTTGAGGCGTTGTAAAGAAATTGAAAAGGGATGGTTATCTCGTAGTGAAGCACTGTTCGGAGCGAGAAATATAGTGCAGACTTTCTTCATTATATATACGTATGCAATTGCCACTTCCTAAGTTCAGGTAACATTGGAAGCCGGTTTGCACGAATAACGTATTCATGACATCAACGTCGGACTTCGGGATTGAGCTAGCTAGTGGGCATATATTTCTATGAGCCGCGAGTACGCACTTATCAATAGACTCTATAGAACTAAGACCCAAGGGTAAATATAGTAAATATAAACTAAGTAGTAAAATAATCATAGAGATCCTCACTCTATATAAGTTTTATTAGAATAGTAATCTATTTAAGATAATATAAAGCACTAAAATTAGATTAATCTAGATAATTTTAACTTTATAATTAAGACTTATTATAGAAAGAATAAGTTATTAGTATACTAGTACTAATTAGTAGTTCTTTATTAGTTATTATTACTATTATAGTTAAGATAACTATAAGTATATTATTTATTTCTATTAAATATTAGATTAAACCTAGCATTATAGCGTAAATAAATATAATTAACGATGCTTCTTCTTAAAAAAGTTCTAGCACAGCTACTTCCCATTACATTTGATCCTACGTTGATGACAGGCGACAGGGCAGTTTCTATATCGACGATCACCACGGCAACTGGTGAGCAGTGCGCCCCCACGAGAGAGCTCACCAGAGCAGACTCTGAGATGGGAATGGACGATACGGTCTGGTTGTGAAGGTGCCCTTTTATCAGCAGGATACTCGTATTCAGAGCTTTGATCTCCAGCCATAATTATAGATACACCTTGACCTCATAGCTTTCCTCGCCGCTACCATTAATTATGCATACACGACAGGTCCTTTAGTGGTTTCTTCACAACTCAACTCATCCGCATAGCACACCACCGTCAGATCATCACTCGCTCCTCCCAACCAGACTTTGTACGCTCCATCTACTTCCGGCACGACCCAATCCTGCGCTTCAACATCCCAAACGCTCAAATCCTTCCTTGTCAACGATATCTCCACCTTTTTGCTCTCCCCCGGCGCCAGCTCTGCCGTCTTCTCAAAATCGCGTAACTGGATGACAGGCGTGTCGTAGCCAGTACCATCGGGGAACTGTACATACGCCTGCACAGAAGCCTTGCCACTGAAGTCCTTACCCGTGTTGGTCACAACCACGGACAGGCTGTAGGCTTCGTCCCAAAGCGCAGCGTTGCCTCCCTGAGCCCCGCCTGAGCGAGGAGACACGGTCTTCTGGGTGGCCGAGTATCCGTCAGGGTAGTTGTACTTGGACGTCTTGGCCTTCTCCGCTGCGGCTTTTGCGTCCGATTCGGAAAGCCAGGAGTAGAGGTAGCGCCAGATGGTCTTGAAGTCCTTTGGCTTGACAGCTTCTTGGTAGTCGGGGATGTCTTGGGAATAGTCCAACACGCCCTCTTTATCCTGACGGCTGGGAGGGTATGTGTCGAGTTGGGTGACTTTCTTAATCGTCGCGTTGGTGTATGAGAAGTTTGTGTAGCTGAGTCCGTGGCCAAATGCATACCGCGGACGGATCTTCTCTTTGTTCAGCCAGCGATAGTCGATGTACAGACCCTCCGAATAAGTATCCTGCGGCGGATCAACAAAGCCCGAGTCGATAAGATCCACGACACTCGCTGGCATGTCGTCCTCAGCATAGGTGATGCTATACGGCAGGTGTCCACTCGGCGACACCGAACCGAACAGCACATTGGTGAGGGACTTGCCGGCTTCCTGGCCTGGTAGGTGGGCAATGAGCACAGACTTGACTGATGGGAGGTCGATCCATTCTTCGAGCACAAGAGGGCCGACGGTGTGTGCCACGACAATGACGTTGGTGTACTTGGCTGCGGCGGCCTTGACGAGAGCATCACCGTTGTGCCACGCGTTCAGCCGCGATGAATCCCGGTCGCCGTGGTTTCCTTCAACGGTGTATTGGTTCTCGCCGGCGTCGGAAGTGATGAACACAATCGCGACGTCGTCCTCTGTAGGGTTCGGCACAGAGGGAAATTTGTCCGTGTTGTAGAACGTCAC
The DNA here is from genome assembly GCA_037954315.1 of Neonectria punicea. Taxonomy (NCBI): domain Eukaryota; kingdom Fungi; phylum Ascomycota; class Sordariomycetes; order Hypocreales; family Nectriaceae; genus Neonectria; species Neonectria punicea. The sequence continues at coordinate 109,564 of JAZAVJ010000044.1, read as the reverse complement.
CTTCTCAGCTTCCTCCTTGATCGCGCCGATGGGGTCATCGAGATACATGTAATCAACAGTCCCGGATCCCCAGCCCTGTCCCAGTGTACCCTTGTTGCAGCTGCGGTCGACACAGGCGTTGAGTCCGTCGGAGTTCGCCTGTGCTCCAGTACCGAAGACATACAATGGCCGGTCCGCTGAGATTGGGAGCAGCTCATCCTTGTTCTTCAACATGGTTATGGCGTCTTGGGCGATCTGTCGCGCAACCTTGTCATGGTCCGCCTGAACCGCGACGAATTTGTTAACGGTGCCTTGGGGTGAATCCGGCCAAGCTGCAGGATATAGCGGGCCAACGGCATTCTTCGTGTTGGTATCGAAGTTAACCTGGGGAAAGCTCCGATCTTGGCCAAGCTGATACCACGACGCAACAATGCGAGTCGCCATATCATTCAGCCTCTCCATGGGAACCGACCCGTTGAGCGTGGCCCGTGTGAGTTCGTGCATCCACAGCGAATTTCCGAAAAGGGGGATCAGCGGATCGCCGGGCATGCTCATGTCCATGCCCGCGAGCGCCGATCCGACGCCGGTGATTTGCGAGAGCCAGTCGGTCATGACGAAGCCTTGGAAGCCGAGCTCGTCTTTCAAGAGGCCGTTGATGAGGTACGAGTTTTCACTGGACGTGGTGCCGTTTACCTAGATTGGATTGTGAGCTGTGTTTCTGCCGCGTGTAAGATTGACTTACTCGGTTGTAGGCCGTCATTGCTGCGCCGACGCCGGTGCGGACAGCCTCGGCGAATGGCCAAAGATACAGCTCGTGGAGCGTTCTGTCGTCTAAAGTCGTGTCAGCATCCACAGACTCCAGTATAAGTCGCGAGAGTTACCAATATTGGCAGAATACGCAGGAGAAACGACATCCGTTGTTTGCCGACGATACATCTCCTGCTCATTCCCAATGAGATGCTTAATAGTCGCAATAACACCCTGCTCTTGGATTCCCTTGATTGTCTGACGCGCTCCAACAGCCTGCAACACGGGATCGGCGCCGAAGCCTTCCCAGTTACGACCGCCTTTGGGCTTCCGGCCGAGAGGACCTACCGACGGGCCAAGCCATACGTGGACGCCCTTTCCACGTGCTTCTTTACCAATGGCCGCGCCGCGTTCGTACATCAGGCTTTTGTCAAAGGTAGCGCCAACGGTGATCCCGTCGGGGAATACAGTAACGTTGTCGGTTTGCCGAACGCCGTTGGCAGCGTCGTTCAGACAGAGTTGGGGGAAGCCGACCCGGTCAGCAGAGCCACTGTTTCCATTGCAAGGTCTAGCCAGTTGTTAATATTCCGCTTTCACATACGGTGTGTTAAACGTACCCTAGATTTAGTTAACAAAGGGATCATAGCGCTGTCAGAAGGCTCTTACCCATAAACAAGCCAGTCCCGGCAGTGATGTTGGTCTTCTCAGCCAACGTCATCGAATCCACGAGCTTCTTGGCCTTTGCATAGCTGCCTGTCCACTCGTCTACCCAGCCACCAAAGGGGGCAGGGTAATACGGTAGAGCCTTGTACTCGCTCGCAGTAGCCCTTCTCTCCGTGGGCGTCGAAGCGACTGCCACAACGTGGAGTAGAGCCAGAACAAGTTTTGCGACTCCCATAGCTGCTGCGATAAAGTGGCACGAGAGCTAGCGTGACCAAGAACGCGGGGTTCGGCGGTGAACTAGTTGTAGTTATATACGTCGTATGAGGATGATAATAGAGGCTGCTATGAGATGCATCCGCGGCAAGGGCCTATTCGGGAAGTCGAACCGCGCGGGCAAGTGGAGTTTTGTGCGATCGGCGGTGATCAGCACCGTGTTTGGAGGCTTGGCTAGCTTCAAAGGGATGGCTCCCGAGGTCTTAGACCGCTTGACGGGAGGAGAGATGATGATCGCCTCGATTGGGCAGTGTGTTTCGAGGAACCGAGGTTCTGGCAAAGTTTAATATGAAAAGTAGGATAATAATCGTCCTAGAGGGGGCCGAGTCTGATGATTGTATGTAACCCAGGTCTCGTGATTTCATCTATTAAGTGGAAACAAAGCTGGGATAGGTTGCTCTCTGATGATTCTGGCAGATAATCATGGTTAAAGCTCGCTGATTCGCGGAACTGTACCTTGACCGGGTAGTCGCTTTCTTCCATCCTTACAATATCAGTATGTATTCCCCTGTCCCGGTCACGGACAGCTTGTGACCTTTAGACCGCCTGTCTTCTCATTGACCTTCCCACACATCCAGCTTCACGATGGACATCACCACGACATCAAACGCAAATCCCGCAACAACCCTCCCGCTAGTAGATAACCCGGGGATCATGGTGATCCTCTACTCCATCATCTTGCGCATGTTTCGGGACGTGCGGCGGGGCATTACTCCAGGTCAATCACATGGCAGAAACCCACGAACAAAACCAATCCACATCCAGGCCACGTCCAGATTTCCATAGCCTGGCACAACTCGGAGCCGAAGTGTCTCGCCTTCACCCACGACACACGGCCCTGCAGTTTCAACCTCACGGACCCGTTCGTTGCCAAAACGGGTAAGTTCCCAGATGACAAACTAAAAATAGCCGGGGTCCTAACGAAGTGAAGTGAAACATCGGATTAAAATGGCCAATCCGCGCACACTTGGAGATTCACCCAAAACGCAACACCAGTTGCTTCGTGTCGTGACTCGGTTTCAAGCTTGGTTCTGCCCCATCGATCTGGCGCACTGGGCAACTACGTAGATACGTTCCCGCCAATGACATACGGTCGAGTAGTCGGGTTGAAACGTTCTGGGTTGGGCCCCTCACGGTCTAACGCGTCTGTTTCGTTCTTTGTCGGTATCTGACTGTTTGATTATATCGCTACAGTGAGATGGAATGCGCCATGTCATAAATGACTGCCGCCAAGAGCAACCTAGTTCCTACACCGGTTTCGAATCACTCACATACCCCTCTTCTGTCATCTCGAAGAGTGTATCACTGACATACCCCTCATTCTCCTCATGTCGAAGGCGGGAGGTTCTATTTAAATGGTAGAATTGCCTGCTCTTTCTCATCTGCTCGACAAGCGCAGTAACTTGATGACTGCTTCCGCAGTTCTGCAAGTCAAACTTGCTTCGTCTTGAGTGTCTGGATCATATTGTTCGCCTTCTCAAGACTGTCTTCTCGCAATCCTTCTATCCTCTAGAAGTTTGTCAATCGTACAAGCTCCAGTGGACGAGATATGTCTTCCCCACAGGATGCATGGACCGGTATGTGTTAATGACTAGTTACTATAGCCCCTCTCGGGTTGCTTACAATCTCTAGAGGCGAGCCATTTCTGGGAACCGCAGGTATTTCATATAGCATGTGACGAATTCACAGGGCTTCAATACTTGCGTCTATCCTGTGGCCTCTCAGCTTTCCTACGTGGGACTCAAGATAGCTTGGCGAACGAAGCAGCTGAAAACACAACGGACCTCAGCTGCGACCGAGCCAACGCCCTTCGTCGACACATCACCATGCAACACCCGTCCCTCGCCTGGTCCCGCTTCCAAGTCCATCCCGCGCTGGACATCCTCTGGCTCGGTCATTTTGACCTGATGGATGAAGTGGGCAGTTCTTACGGCGAGCAACTGAACCACATCGAGAACGTGCTGGTTCAAGAAGATGGACTGTGGGCGGATCTCGAACGTGCTGTTGAGGTTTGGAAGGCGCTGGGATGTTTGCGCGTTGTGTATGTGTTAGTTGCGGGCAATGATGTTTATTGTCAGGGGAAAGTGCAGGAACTTATGGTTCGGGATCAGGTTGTTGTCAAAAGACATGGTTGGCAGGTTGAGTACATTAACTTGGACTGCAAGACCTGTGGGACTCTTTCATATCCCTAGGTACTGAGTATTATCCCAGCCACAATACGTAAACATCTCCCCATCCTTGGGAACTTCCCTCGTTGATATAACTATGCAGTTCCAGTACATAGCCATCTCTCATGTTCGCCACTTACACCTCAGCATACTTATCAGCAAGCCAGTCCAGAGTCTCCATGGCAAGCTGCTGCTCAGCACCCAGCGCACAATGCTCCCCAGCGCCCACATCCGTCTCGAACAAGACATAATGCGCCTGCTTTCCAAACCACCTCGCCACGGTCTCAGGCTGTCCCGGCGCCAAATCGTCGTTCTGCCCCGACGCAACGAAGACGGGCGCCTTGATGCTCTTGACCTTTTCCTCGTTGAGGAAGAACTTGCCCGTGTTGTCGTACCACTCGTACGGGCTGGTGGTGTTCCAGGCGAACATGCCCTGCTCGACGCCCCATCGGAGCTTAGAAGAGGCCGAGGGCGCCTTAAGGGCTGCGTTGATTACTCCGTCGAAGGCGGTTTTGTTACCGGACTCGAAAAGTTGGATCAGGCTAGAGGGGAACGCCTCCCCCAAAGCTGCCTGGAGGCTGTACATCCCGTCGATGGCTACTACGGCGGCAAGACGGTGTTCGCGTGTGGCTGCCAGTGGTGCGAGAAGACCGCCAAACGAGAGTCCGATCAACGAGATACGATCCACGTCGACATCATCGCGCGTGTGAAGGTAATCGACGACTGGTGTAATGACTTCCCACCACTCGGGGATGAAGGCCTTGTTCTGATCACGCCGCACTGTCGGCTGTCCGGGGCCTTCGTAGATGATGCAGTTCCAGCCCCGCGCAATGATCTCGCGACAACTGCCGTGATACAAAGCCTGCTGAGAGCCGTCGTAGCCGGTGCCGACAATGACTGTAGGAACACGCTTCCCGTAGCGAGGCTTTACATGCTCCGGAAGGCTAGAGTCAGCTGGGAAGAAGTAGGCAGGGATGAAGAAACCGTTGGCTTTCAGGTTCAGCTTCACAGCAGGTCGAGGGAGAAGACTGACGGCCTTGTCAAAGTCGGCAATCTGCTTATCCCACAGCGTGTAGATCCTAGGATCCGAAAGATTCCCATGCAGGAAGAAATCTGCCGCTCTCCAGTACGCCGACGAGCGGAAATACGCGTCCCGTGCCGACACGAGCGCATGCCTCTTGTACGACGCGTCGCCCATGGCATGGATCTTCTCCGCCAGGTAGTTGAACTCGTCGTACCAGCTGTTGAAGTTGCCGGGCTCGATCTTGGCTGCGGCCCGGAGGACTTCGCCCGAGGCTGCGCCGCCTTCGTTGGCGAGGGAGAGGTATTCGGTCAGGATGAAGTCGAACTGGCCGTCTGAGCTGAGCTGGTACATGTTTGTTGTCTCGTTGAGGATTGTGATGTTTGGTGGGTAGCCTGTGCTATGGCTTGCGGTGGCCTAGGAAGATGTTAGCAACAATTGCCGCATTTATGTAAAGGGAGAAGAAGACGTACAGCCGCGAAGGTAGCACTGAGAGCTACGAGACTCTTCTGAAACAACATTTTGAGTGTCATTGCTCCAAACTGAATGAGGTGGATGAGAATGAGGCACGTTGTACTCTTGAAGTTGAAGTCGTTGCTTCTTCGGTTGACTCACCCTGGCCTTATATAACTCTTTCGCTTGCCAGTAGACAGTATTACACGCGTACTCAATAAGCATCAATCCTCGAACAGACTACCCCATTCGTATAGTGGAACTACCCGCTGTCACATCAGCTCGGTTCGAATCAATTTCCAAACCGGTGATAGCGCCGTAGGGCTGCCCGCATGTCAGCCGGAGGACGGATAGTGATGTTGCCGGCTAGTACTAATATGCCGGGAATATCTACCAGGAAATGCGGAGGCTCGAATGGATTGCCTGTTGGTTCGGCTTTCGGCACTGGGAGGAGCGGCTATCCTGACAAGTGCTTACTAGCAATGGACATCTACGAGCATTCGCCCTTGTCGGGAATACCCAGTTATTTCCTTATACAGGTGACTGTGCCCCGGAAACCGGGTTATCGGCACTGAATATGACGGATGGAGATCTTTTACGACGGAATGATGCGTTGGGTCTTATTCTGCCATGAGAAAGCGCGCTAATGAGAGAAACGTTAGAGCTGACAACCATCTAGTCTAAGTGGGCAGGGACGCATTAACCCATACTATTTTCTTACATGCTGACCTAGTGTTGGCGATTTCGGACATCTAAGGTTCGATGATATGGGAGTGACACCTATAATAGATCCATCTCTGTCAACCTCTAGGGTAAGCACACTGTCCAGCCCACCGAAGTGCACCCTTTACCAACACACAAGGCACGCCCTTTTAAGTTTAATTATTTATATTCACCGTTTGTTTATCTCATTTATGACGGTTTAACCGCCAGGCAGTGTGCATGCCCGCGCGGCTGTGAGGTAGTTTGGAGGGTCCTCCATTGCTGCCACTCCGTAGTGCGGAGGCACCGGAGTCGATGATCATAGATGACATTCTCGAACTCTTGACCTTTCAGCAGAAAAAGCCCAATTTCTCCTACTTAAATATGTAACCTGATGACAACTTATATGCAGCAATGCTCTCCTCGAAATCTGAGACCCGAGGGCCGACGTGCGGGGTAACGAAGCATAATGTCATCACTCGATTCTAGACAACCTCAACTTACCTTTATTTTCAACCCATCCAACGTCCACCATTAACACAATGCATCTGCCAAAACTCCCTCTAAACGCCGCATACATCCACATCAACAATCCCCAAAGACGCAATGCCTTGAGTCTCAGCGTGCTGCACGACCTCAAGACCCAGCTCGTCCGGGCCCTTACATCCCCCACCTCAGGCCACCTTCGCATCCTTCCGCCCTTCAAACAAGACCTTCTCTCAAATCTTGAAGACGCCGCGGGCCAAGGGCGACAAAGCCACCAGTGGGAGAAATACGGCTGGCTGGTCGATGCGTCCGAGTGGCGCAAAGAGCGAGCTGGACTACCAGATGTCCTAGTTCTGCGCAGTGAAGGACCCGTGTTCTCATCCGGCCATGACCTCAAAGAGCTTGCCAAGTTGGACCACGACCAGATAAAGCTGTTGTTTGCTCTCTGCGCCGAGGTCATGACGCTTATCCGACGCAGTCCCGCGCTTGTCGTGTGTCCGGTCCAAGGCCTCGCCACCGCCGCCGGATTCCAACTCGCCATGTCGACTGACTATCCGATATCCCTTGCAACCACCGAATTCTGTCTCCCAGGGGCCAAGATCGGCTTGCCCTGCACGAGTCCATCCACCGCCGTATCGCGTCGCTTACCTCCCGGCCAAGCATACCGGCTTCTCGCAACGGCAGAGCCCACCACAGCAGCAGACATGGCCGGCGCCGTAGACGTCGTCCCAATCCCGCAGGATTCTCAGTCACCAGAGACAGCCTTCGAGACCCGAGTAGCGTCGGTGGTCGAGCGACTCGCCGGCATGGCAGCGCAGCCGCAAGCCGTGGGCAAGTGGGCGTACTGGACACAGCTGGGAATCAGAGAGGGCGAGAATCCCGGCGGCGTCGCGACGGGGAGGTTCGATGGTGATGGGTACGAGGCGGCTGCGAGGTGGGCGGGCAGGGCGATGGCGTTGCATGCGAAGAGCGAGGATGCGAAGGAGGGGATTGATGCGTTTGTGGCGAAACGGAGTCCGAAGTGGGTGAGTCGGTTGTAGTAGAGGAAATCAGAATCTCATCTTATACTTGAAGTTACTTGCGATGCGGAAGACGACGAACAAAGCTGGGCACATGCTTCATTTAGCTGTACTCTATCCAAGTTATTACTTCTGATGATGCTAATAATTCCGTATGAACTCTCACTATTGCGGGGCTCATCTCACCGTGAAGCCGTCCCAGCTAATATTGTCCATTTGCATTTGGGACTTACCGCAGTGAAGTATTGCGTTTTTCTACTAGAAAAACGCTTGCTGTCTAGGGGCATACATGGTATAATCCCCTGTGATACCATCCCGATCTATTGTCCCGCACTGCACCCTCTGCCGTCACGATAAAACTCAAGCTAATTCTTCAAGTTATCGCTGCTCTTGCGGCTTCTAGCTTCGTCTGTGTGAGCACTAACCCACGCAATCCAAGCCAAGTCACAGAGACATCGTCCACCTCAACCGTCCCCTTCTCAAGATACGTCCTCCGCAACCCGACTCCCGAAGGAGCCATCTGCGGCGCATCTGGCGCTCCGATGGCGGGAGCCACCCCCTTTCCCATTAGCCCGCCTCGACGAGTGCGGTAGCTTGCACTATAACCTGCTCTCAGCACGAGAACTGCGGGTCCTTCTTCCAAAGTCACAGCCCCAGGTCGCCGCTGGGTGTCAGCTCTTTGCCTCGAGGACACGAGGGCCGGGGAGGTTTTATCAGTACTACGATAAGGAGTGTTTTGAATGCGCTGTGTGACGGCCTCTGTTTTTGTATCAAGAAGTGGCAAGGATGTGGTACTCTAAAGAAATAGAGAACCAGAACTTGGGTTTAACTTCTTTCCTCATCTGCCTTCTCCAACATTTTACAGTGCACATCCTCCAGTCCGTTCGAGATACCGACTTTGCTATGGTATCAAAAAGATGGACCCATCCAACTATCGACACCGAAATTTCCCAAAAGCACGGCGACGAAGATATCAAGGGCAAGCAGCACTCAGCAAGACGCTTGGGAGCTGACTCTTGAAATATAGCTTCAAACAATGATGATGGCCGGTTCTGGAACTTATATTTATTTACTGAAGACAGCCAGCCCTAGTATCCGCATGTGTCAAGAAAAAGAGTATACCTCCACCTCTTCATCGAACCCCCATTCATCATTTCGCTCTTCTGGAAAATCGTCAATCAATAGCCTCATCTCGCTCTGGCCACTACAACTCTCTATGAATTCGCCATCGTGCCCCTTGACCTTGGTGCATCGGAAATCACACGTCCAACTCGTCAACGCGGAAGTTGACCTTGTCAAAACGCAGTTCAATTTCAACTACCGTGCCGAAAGAGTAAGCGAAGAAACGATGACGGACTAGAAACACACTTCGTCAAAAAATAAGGCTTACCAATAAACCGCGGATGTTTTTCCCGCGGTTCATGATCCCATCGCCATGCACACTCGAAGACAGTCTGGTTGACATTAGCACTCTGGTACTCCGAGGGTTGAAGTTCAAGGGTACCTTGAGTACATGCGAGCGCACACTGAATATGACGATAAGGGTAAGGATAAAGAGTGTGATTAGATAGGACAGCCGGAACTTCGTAACGGTGACCGTGCCGAGGTCTTTATACTTCCGTCACGACGCGTTCAGGCCAAAAGACAAAGCGTTAGCCCTCTCCAGTTTGAGTTGCGCCGGGCCAGCAATTCTCGGAAATCGAGGCAAGCGGGTAAGACAAGGTTCACAGCTAGAGCGTGTCGAGTATGCTAGGACAATAAGCAAAAGTGTATCCTCTTCGAGACCCAAATCAAGCGCGCAACTAGACCAATCGAGGTTGTGGGCTTCAGGCTAGGAAATCTTGTTCCTCAGTTTGGACCAGCTCTCCTGGACGACTTCATCCAACGAGTGGCGAATCCAGGCTGCCGGATGCTTTTCTACGGCTTGTTGTGGCAGCAAGCATCTCAACTAAGCTTGAAAGGGCGTGGTGATGTGAAAGTGATTCAGCCACCTCCCGCTTTCGTCTCAGCGTCCCCAACAGAGACCGTTGGCCAGATCGGGTGCCATAGGAACTCACAACATTTGTTAGTTCTGGTGGACACCCAGGAACCCTAGTATTTGAAGTACGTTTCCAATGATATAGCTGATTGTCCAGATCCGTGACATATCAACAAAGACTGCAGACAGACTGTTCAATGCGTAAAAGCAGGAGCGTAGACCCACCAATGCTAGCGATATCGTAAGGTCTCACAGCAGTTCAGCTCCCGAAAACAGATTCAATCGGAAGCAACGATGCGGGGAGGCCGAGACCGCCACTATGGACAAGGCATGTGGCTTGCATAGTGTTTACTGCGAGTATTCTGAAGTAGTTAGTCGTGTCTGATGCTCCGCTTAGATTCTTTGCGTTCAGTTTTCGACATGCCGAAGTCCTTCTTTGTCGACTGTACTTAATCCCCAGCTTCAACCCAAGGTCAGAGCTCGTCTTGGGAAAAAGGTCTGCGGAATTGGAACGGATTCTTCAGCCCCCATGAATCGAGCCGGTTTTAAGGATTTTAGTCCGATCACGTCGATATGCAGTGCTCATGGGCCTTGTCGACGCTGCTTGTCGCTCTCGTGGCAGTTCCTAGAGTTTGCGGTCATCCGTTGTCGCCTTCGACGCTTGACACGCTCCCGCATTGTGCTGTATGTTGAAGCTTTTGTCTTTCAATTCTCCAACGATGCGGTTGAACTAATGCCCTATTCAGCTTCAATGTCTCACGGCCGCGATTGCCAACTCGACGTGTTCCGCGATTAACCAGACGTGCATCTGCACCACCGAGTCACTTCAGGTAGACATGGCTGTCTGCATCACGAATAGCTGCACGGTAATGGAGTCACTGAGTATGTCACAACCCCATCCAAACTCTTACTCAACTAACATACATTTTCCTAGTGACCAAAAACGCGACCTTGAGCTACTGCGGCACGCCCATCCGACACAACTCCATCGACTACACCGCCATCAGCGCCGCATTCGCCATCGTCTCCGGCCTCCTCGTCGCACTGCGCTTCGCATTCAAGATCTCGACAAAACTCCATCTCGGTCCCGACGACTGGTTCACTCTCACGGCCGCCATCGCCAGCATCCCGCTCACGACGCTCGCGATCTACGGCATCTCCTCCAACGGGCTAGGCCACGATATCTGGACCTTGTCGTTTTCCGAGATTTACAACTTCAGCAAGTACTTCCTGGTCATGGAGGTGATATACTTTGCCGAAATCACGCTGCTCAAGATTGCGATGCTGTTCTTTTACCTGCGCATTTTCCCGTCGCCTCGTGTACGACGCTTGTTGTGGGGGACAATCATCTTTAATATTGTGTTCGGTGTTGCTTTCGTCGTCGTTGCTGCGTTTATCCAGTGTAAACCAGTCAGCTACTTCTGGCAAATATGGGACGACGAGCATGAGAGACGGTGTCTGAACCAGAATGCTATTGCCTGGTCCAATGCGGCTATAAGCATCGCTCTTGATCTGTGGATGCTAGCGATACCGTTGTCTCAAATTCGTGGTCTGTATCTCACGTGGAGAAGAAAAATTGGCGTCGGGGTTATGTTCCTTGTTGGTACTTTGTATGTCCCAGCTCATCTTGTTGTGAGCGCACGCTAACATGACAACAGCGTCACGATCGTGAGCATCCTGCGCCTCAGATCTCTAGTCCAATTCGGCGCGCAGTCGAAGAATCCCACCTGGGAATACCACGACGTCGCCGTATGGTCAACAATCGAGATCAACGTCGGCATAATCTGCAACTGCATGCCCTCACTCCGTCTTGTTCTTCTTCGCATCTTTCCCAAACTGGTAGGACCAATCCCCAAGGATTCAGCCGAGCACGAGGCGAAAGCACCTACACGGGTGACCAACAGGGGGAGACAGGTGGAAAGGGCGCGGAGATCTAGTATAGCAAGCTCCTTTCTTCGCTCCAAGTCGGAGGGGATCATGCGAAACATGACTTTTACGGTGGAGTTCTTAGAAAATGACGAGGCGCATTTGGTTCAGGTGTGGGATCAGGATGATGTCTCGAAATCGGGTACATGCAGTACTTGGTAGTACTTTTTTCATAATGGTATTTGGTAGTGGGTGTTGATACGAGACTGACGTTACGGCTTTATGTATGATGGACACGGCAGGAGCACAACAATGATGAGAATGAGATCAGATATAATAATTTAGCTATAGTCGATGATGGGCCAGTAGTTTGTAGGCCGCGGGATAATCTAGAAAATATCACACGCTTTTTTAATTAACTATGATCTGACAGCCCGTGGTGAGCTCAGTCAGAAGGACAATCCTGCCAAACACAAATACATTATTTTTTTGCTCAGCAGCTAGATCAACAGTGTAGTCGCCGATCAGATCTACTGCCGCGGCAAGCACTATTTCACCTAGCTAGCAAGCAAAGATGGAAGAAACCAGCCGTAAAGGCAGTCAGTCAACTTGTAAGTAAGCAAGCAAGTAAGAAATGAACGGAAGTACAAAACTACGCAAATAGGCAAATACGATACGAAGTAAGCCAGCAGCCAGCCAGCAGGCAAGTGAGCAAGCAACCAAGTCAGCAACCAAGTCAGCAACCAAGTCAGCAACCAAGCAAACACACAGGCAAGCAAGTAAGCAACCAAGTACGAAAGTATGAAAGCAAGTAAGCCAGCCAGTCTGTCAGTTAAAAAAGCTCAAGTCTGATGAATAACCTGTGGATTTCTTGTGGCTGGAATGTGGCTTAAATCGACGACGCCACCCTTGATTCCAAATAGTAGACGCTTCTGAAGAAAACCAAGTCTCTTACGCTTTGCTGAGCAAGCAACTCGCTTAAGAAAAGCGCCTCGGGCCTTTCGCTCCTATAGAAACACCCTTATGCACGGAGGTCGGTGCACTTCGCCCCTCGGCCAGTTTCGTTTCGAGTTTGAGAAATCCAGGGTGAGTTAGTGCCGCATATAGAACGACCCGATGTGACGCCATGCGCGGCGCTTGTGCGTCTTCAGCCGCGGCTCGAAGCCCCGGGTTCCAAGCTTGGCCCCCTTTGGGAGCCTTCACCGGGCCGCAATGTAACTTGGCCGCTGGAACTAAGCTTAACCGCGGTGCAGGACCCGACAGACCTGAGTCGTGGCATTGCGGAGCCTTCTCCACTGCGCTGCGACGTCTTGCGGGAGGCGTTGGTTGGGAAACCCTGCGTGCAGATACGGAAACATATCTCATCGGGCAATGATCAGTTGGCGTTCCCCTGGCCGGGTTCCCCTCTGTGGTGGGCGTCATTGACGGTGTTGTCTATGCACTGGCGCCGGGTCCAAGTCTAGGGTCGTTCTTGTAACTATATTAGACTCCTCGTGGTGCTTCACCATTCTCAGCTTCTTTCAAGCCCTCTCATTACTCCCATCTCTACCCCAAGTTGCCAATTGAGCCTCACACTACGCTACCATGGCCTCCACCGACTACAAGGTGTCGTATACGGTACGTGACGTCACTTGCCCCAACGCCCTCCTCTCTGACCGTCCTCTCTAGACCTACCAAAACATCATCGGCAACAAATTGACCCCCACGACACAAACCCGAAAGGCGGTCTGCCCCAGCAACGAAGAGCCCCTCTGGGACGGCCCCGTCTCGACTCAGGAGGATGTCGATGCCGCCGTCAGCGCCGCAAAGGCCGCGTACCCCGCCTGGAAGAAGCTCTCCCACGATGAGCGTGTGGAGTACCTGACCAAGTTCGCCGACGCCCTTGAGGCCAACCAGCAGGAACTCACCGAGCTGCTCGGCAAGGAGGCCGGCAAACCCGTGCAGTCGGCTAGCTTCGAGGTGTTTGTTGTCAACCTGCTTGCGCGCGACACGCTGAAGCTGCGGTTGGACGAGGAGACGGCCGAGGACAGTGAAGACGTACGTCACCACCATCACTCGCCCTTCGTTACTACTATCATACTGACTCTTCACAGCGCAAAGCTACCGTGCGATACGTCCCCCTGGGCGTCGGCGTCGGCATCGTGCCCTGGAACTTCCCCCTGGCGCTGGGCATCGGCAAGGCCGTACCCGCGCTCCTGGCCGGAAACACCTTCATCTGGAAGCCGTCGCCGTTCTCGCCCTACTCGGCGCTGAAGATCGCCGAGATTGGCGCCAAGGTGCTGCCCCCGGGTGTCTTCCAGGCCATCAGCGGCGAGGACAACCTCGGGCCCATGCTCACCGCCCACCCGGACGTGGCCAAGGTCAGCTTCACGGGCTCGACCGAGACGGGCAAGAAGGTCATGGCGTCGTGTGCTGCGACGCTGAAGCGGGTTACGCTGGAGTTGGGTGGTAACGATGCGGCGATTGTGTGTGACGATGTCGACATTGCGACTGTCTCTGCCAAGGTATGTGCTCCAAATCACCAAGTATCATCCAGGCCAACCGCTGACAACTGTGTTCTCTAGGTCGCCTCCTTCGCCTTTGTCCACGCCGGCCAAGTCTGCATGGCCGTCAAGCGCATCTACGTGCACGAGAGCATCTACGACAAGTTCCTCGCCGCCATGGTCGAGGTCGTCAAGTCGTTCAAGGCCGGCGACCACGACGACGCCGAGGCCTTCCTCGGCCCCATCCAGAACAGCATGCAGTTCGACAAGCTGCAGACAACCTACGCACAAATCGCCAAGCACGGCTGGAAGACGGCGGTGGGCGGTCCCCCTGAGAAGCGGGAGGGCAAGGGCTACTTCATGCCCCCGACCATCGTCGACAACCCGCCCGATGACTCGAGCATCGTCGTCGAGGAGCCGTTCGGGCCCATCGTGCCCGTGCTCAAGTGGACGGACGAGGAGGACGTCATCAACCGCGCCAACGCGTCCAAGCTGGGTCTCGGCGCGTCCGTGTGGTCGTCGGATGAAGCCCATGCTACGCGCATTGCGCAGCAGCTTGAGGCCGGAAGTATCTGGGTCAACACGCACTTTGAGGTTGCGCCGCACATGCCGTTTGGCGGACACAAGCAGAGTGGTCTGGGTATGGACTGGGGCAATGTTGGCCTGAAGGGCTGGTGCAATCCCCAGGCGTGCTGGGTGAAGCACTCTTAGAGTAAGAGTTAGTTGGCATATACATGCCCTCGTTATCTAGCGTACCTACAGTCAGCGTAAAAAGAAGCTATTTCCACGTCATCACCCTCATCTGTATTCGTACTATTGACTGTTGTAGAAGAGGGGCAAAACTCAACCTCGGCAAGTCCAGGGTATATGCAGAGCGTATTGACCCTTGCAATATACAATTGACCCTTGCAACATAGTGGAATCTGTCTTCTTGGAAGATTTGATCTCCGATAGTGGATGCCTCGGCCTCGGACTTGGGCCTGGGGCAGATTGCCTAGATGGGACGTTCCATCCAAACCCGGTAACTTATTCGTATATCGGCGAGCAACAAGCTCAAGATCCCTTTACGTGCGTTGGCCCTTGAATGCCAACGTCCCCAGAATTCAACCTCATCCCCGCCGCAAACCCTTCTCCTCAAATCAGGTCATGCTACCCCAGCCATGGACCGGCTTTTCCCGCCCCTCGCACCACAAAAACCCGGCTTCCTCGCGCCAAGAGAAACGCCGGATCGCCGAACGCGTAGTGTTAGCTGCATCCAGCAGCCATTTCCTTGCGCTACGCGGACATTAAGTAACACGGACTGGGGGCGTCTCCACACCGCCTTTGCAACGGCGGAGGTTTGGGGTGGGAATCTGGACGCAGCGGATCCGCCGCTATTTGCATTGAGCGGGTTTTTGCGGTGGTGTTGAATAATCCGTGGTTTTATTCGTCCAGGGTTGCTGGGCGTTTCAAAAGATGGGACAACGGCGGCTTGTCTCTCTGCTTCAAGGCGACCTTTCTCTTACTGGGATGTCGGCGTCCAAAGAGGTCTAGCCGACCAGTCTAGATTGAGTTCACGTTTCAAAGTCGATCCAGCCTTTGTGGGCCTTCTTCACATGGCTCGGCGGGCTTTTAACTGGTTCGGCACTGAGCAGAGTTCGTCGGTAATCTAGCTACAGATGCTTAGTCGAGTCCAGCTTGTCGTGTCTTAAGAGGGACGCTGTCGGCACTTGCCAAGCATTCGTCCTGGCATTTTTCCATAATCAACTCCCTCGTCCGCCATGCGGTCAGAACACCGTACATCCATCTCCATCCCCATCCCCAACCATGTGCCCCCGCAAGTCGTCCTCGCCTTCGTCCAGACCTTCACGCCTACCATGCGGCTGAACGACCATGTCGCCGGCTTTGAAGAGATTCCCACCGACCCTAGCTCACTCCCCGACGATGCCTTCTTCGGGCCGTGTAATCGCACCCTCCGCAGCTTTCAGATCCGCGAGGTGACGCAGCTTGCACCGGGGATTAATAGGGAGGCTACATGGCCGGTTGCCATGCAGTGTATTCCCAATGGTATCAATTGTCGCGCCAAGGCGTTGATGGGGACTATTGTCTGGGCGCGGTGGACGGTTCGGCAACGCCACCCAGAGGATTCTCCTACACGCGTGGGAGAAGAGGAGTGGGAACTGCATGATGAAGTGCTCGTTCATGCTCACAGCCTTATGATGCCGTTCACCAAATCGGTCATCCATCGAGCCCACTATAACATTTCACAGAGAATGGTGGACGAGGTAGTCAAGGGCTGCTTTGACGGGACGATGTACCAATGAGGATAAATCATGGTAGTCATTGTTGCAGGCGATCAGCCGCCTGGTTGGTTTGCGATGGTCATAGAACTGCGTTTTGGACAAAGGGGCAATGCACTCAGTGTAGAGGAAGATGTCAGTTCGGCGAAAGATGCGACAGATGGACTCGCAGAAGTCGAAGCGACCGGAAACCCGCCTTGGCTGTCTCACGGCCAATATCATTCGATGGACTGCCATCCTCAGGGACAGCCTTCAGCCAATCGACATTGTCCCTCGCCTGTGGGATCAAGTACTGGATCTCTGTGTAACAACACGTCGAGACGAGGAAAATCTGAAACCCAACGTCAAGCTGAATGGAACGCTCGTACGCAGGGGAACGGATTTCGGTGCACAGCGGTGGTAGATAATGATCCGCAAGAAACGTCGACCTCCAGGTTAGTTGGGAGGGGGCCTTGTTGAAGCTATGCGCAATCTAATCAACATCTGAGGATTTATCGAGGGAAATCCACAGGTAATTGAATGTAAATCAACACAGGGGTGGTAGTTGGGAGCTCAGCAAGAGGCTAAAGAAGGCCGAACATACGTGACCGCCGTTCTGACCCATTGTAGAATTGTATTGCTTAAGGAACCATTAAATCTCACATCATCGGAGGCGTTCCCTAAAGAGAGTGGACAGAGCGGATGCAAGTCATTAAACTTGACTGCAGATTGATGGAAGTGAGCTAGGAATAACCAGTGATATAGCCCATAGGATGACATCTCCGTAACTATCTCTACGGGAAACGCTCGACAATCGCCCCGTTATTCCTTTCCATCGACTATATCATCTCCCTCTGAACATCCTTGGCATGGGTTAACTTGTAATATACCCCATTGTTTCAGTTTTGGCGTTGCGGCCAGAAGTCGGTGCCGACGTTCCTCAATCAAGCTGCATAGTGACCCAAGATTTTGGGCCGTTCATGCTTGCACATGAGTCCATTCAGCCCCACCATCAGCTGTGTAGCTTGGAAAAGACTTCATCTCATCTCCTGGGCCGAGAAATGCCCCCTTGGATTCCAATCTGGTTCGGCTATGGCGCGTTGATGCAGATGAACCTTGAAATCCTGGACGAGAAGACACCTACTAAGAGCTTGTGTTGGTTTCTGGGCTTGATGGTGGTGTCTGGTCTCATCATCGAGGAGATTCTCCTTCCAAAGGGGGTATACCATTCTATGGAAACCAGCCACTAATTGTTCTCAGCATGTTTCCCTAGTGGTGGATGGCTACAGACCGGTCGATGTTTTCGTCGCAATCGCAATTACATACCGGTCCAGAAAGATCCCCGTTGAATGGACCGTTTTGGCCGCCTTCTTCCTGACACTGATGTGCGTGGGTGGAGGATATGGCTTCATCGCCTTTGCTGCCCGGGCCGCAGTCAACGGAGACTGGGGATGGTTTCTTACACAAATCCTTTGGCTTTTGACTATGGGGTTTGGATTCTTGACCTTTTGCATGATTTTGCAACTGGTTCTTGACCGAGATCTTTCTGATCTGGAAGTGAACGGGGACGAGCAAAATGAGACTCTGTGAGGCCTCAGGATGGGAACAATGCTTTTTTAAATATTCTAAAGGACACAGGGATTCCAGGCTAGGTATTGGATCTGGAACAAAGTCTAAGACATCTGTCTGGATCAGAAGTAATAGAATTACCGAGGTAACGTTAAGCCAACGGTCTCGGCCATTTCCGACTGCCAGATCTTTATCCACTATTTATCTACTATCTCAGGAGTTTTCAGTTTCCCCGCACTTGATTCTTCACCCTCTGACTTATCTAACGGTGTTGTCTCGCGATTCTCTAGATAAACGGAGTCCGCGGCTGCCGATTCCCGGCCCCTCGGGTTTCCATCTATTTACCCGCTGGTTTCTCCAGAATTATTCCGCCCACATTTGGCTTTCAAGAAGATTTCTGTTGTCCACCGAGGAAAAGACTCCCGGGCGAGGATATGTCGCGTGAACTCTTTTCTATTGTTGGTGTATAGTCGTCAGACGGTAAGATATGTGGTAATATGCTTCGGAGATGCGCTCTTCGACCACGACTGTACATCTCCGTCTCAGAGGTGTGAAATCACAAGCAGCTCCACAGGTCAATCAAACAGTCACTGGAAGCATACGTGCCTATTTTGTAATCGTGCATGTTTAAACCCTCTCTCTAGGACACTGTCTCATAGAACAGCACGAGGGCTCCAGCCATGAAATCTGAGTGGCCCTATCGGAATGGTGCTCGGAACTGAGGATATTGTTTCCTTTTCCGGATGTCATCAATCGCTGTGTGATTTGTCGAGTTCTTCCTATAGACTAGCCTTATCTAATGTCATCTGCTGGACGAGCCCGATCCACGAAGTCGTCTGCATAACTACCAACTTAGTTTTAAAGATTCCCGTTGATGTCAATCATCCATCATTAAACTGGAGCAGTTTTGTACAGCCCATTGTCGAAATATTCTTGGAAAAAGAAATCTCCATTACTTAACCCATCAACATGACAAACGACGCCAAACAAAAGCTGCGAATCGTCATCGTTGGAGCCGGCTTCTGCGGTCTCACAGCCGCCATAGAGTGCCAGCTCCGCGGCATGCATCCCGTCGTCGTCGAAGCATACGCCGGGGCAAGCTCCCATGGAGACTTACTAGACTTTGTTCCCAATGCTGGAAGGGTTTTCGACTCCTGGGACAACGGCAAAGTGGGCGAGGCACTTCTCGCCGCGGGTGTCAACAGAGCCAAGGCGCTGGACTTTTACAACCAAGACAACATGTTGCTGAGGAGCGACCCTTGGCCTCAAGGCACGGATCTCAAGGGTATTTTCGCCGGTCATCGAGGCGCCATGCACGAGATCGTGTACAACTACGCCAAGAGCCTTGGGATTGAGATGCACTTCAACTCCAAGGTGGTGGAATACCTAGACTCCGACAAGGAACGTGGCGTGGTCATCTCCGAGGCCGGCAACAAGATCCTCGGCGACGTGGTGCTCGCTTGCGACGGCCCCAAGTCTCTCGCGCGGTCGCAGCTGCTTGGACTTCCCGAGAGCAGAGTCAACAGCGGCTATGCGATTTTCAGAGCCTTCTTTGAGCTCACGGATGAGATGCTGCAGGAGCCTCTGTTGGCGGAGCTCACCAAGAAGGACGAGGACACTACGAGGTTTCTGGGTCGGCGAGGGCATGCATGGTTTCATCTACACGTGGAACCAGGGTAGGTGAGTGACATCTCTCTTAGTACTTTATGAACGGTACGGCTGATTATCTCTTGCAGGGACTGCGCTTGGGTCTTGACTCACCTCGACGACGCGGACATCAAGGAGAGCTGGTCTTTCCCAGCCAAGAAGGAAGATGTGTACTCTTATCTGAAGCAAGCCCGGTTTCCAGAGGTATGGGACCGAGTGGTCGCTTTGACTCCAGAGGACAGAATGGTAGACTTCGTGAGGACTCTGCTGACTTGTTTTACTACTTTTGGTGCGGACACTGATCATTTGTTCTGTACAGAAACTCGTCTGGAGAGATCCCCTCAAGTCGTGGCTTTCACCTTCAAAACGGTGTGCGGTCATGGGCGACGCGGCTCATTGTCATTTGCCCACTTCTGCGAATGGTGCTTGTCAGGCAGTGGAAGATGCCGCTACGATGGCAATTTGCTTTGAAAAGGCAGTCTTATATCCTGCCCCGTTGCCCTTCAAATCGAAGTTGCTAATCTCATAACAGGCACAAGGCGATGTCCCGCTCGCCCTGCAGGTGTTTGAACGCATCCGCTTTAACAGATCCCACGTCATCCACCAAGCCTCCATCTCCACGCGCAACATTTACCACAAGAACAACTGGACGCTGGAAATGGTCAAGAAACACCCCGATTCTCTGGTCATGCCTCTTCTCGATTGGGTTCTTGACTTTGACTGTCAGAAGAATGCAGAGGAGAACTATGCCCGTTTGGCAGAGGATGTCAAGTCTGGGAAGACTGGAACTATAGAGGAGCTGTCGCTGCCCGCTGGTGGAAACTATGTTAGTATGGATTTGAAGGAGGAGGATAATAAGGCGGCAGTGTTGCAGAAGGTGGTGTAGGAGTACACTGTCTTATTAAACAAATTGCGTATGTCCTAATGCGTAACATTCATCATTCATGTCCGAAATCCAAGCATCTATTGCCATTGCTGGTGGTCAGGGATACATCTCCTCCAACTCCGTAAACCGACATCTCGGCCAGTCTCCGTATCCAAATTCAACATCCACTGCGGCAAGCATATCCTCCACAGTCGTATCGGAATATCGATGCGTATCAGGACACATGATCCTTCGGAGGCTCGGAAACTGCCCTGGATGAAGCATCTTGCGTCCAGCCAGACGGAGCAGCTCCTTTTTCAGGTCGATATGATCTTCCGTCTGCCCGTGTGGGAGGTAGAGTGACACGATCGAGGACGGTAAGTGCTGTCGCAGTGAATCAAAGTGGTATTTGGCCGGGTCAGCCGGGATGGGGATTGTGCATGAGCTGATCAGCAGGTTCTCCAAGACCGGGAAGTCCTGAAGACTAGTTTCCAGGCCATGATCTCCAAACGTACTGAATTCGAAGACGTCCTGGGCACTGAGGTCGAGATGCAGTGATCTGAGGGACTCTCGATGCCGGCGGAGGCTCCTCACTGCGTCAGCAAGTCGAAAGTTGTTACGACCACGACCAACCGTTAATGGTGCCGGCGGGAAATGATGGGTTCCAGCTTCGTAGACGAACGTGTGTAAATGGCCCGTACACGCAGAGAGCAGACTTTCAAACTCCGCTTTTGACATTTCGCGGCTCGAGACCCGCAGGACCTTGAGGCTCGGCATGGGAGGAATCGGAGACGTCATGGCACGCAAGAAGATATTCAGACATTCCAACCGCGGTGCTAATTCCAGAAACGGTTCGGCACGGATGCTGAGGTCGAGCGTCTTCACGGACAGCATAGACACGTCGAGGGCCGCCAGGGCCGATGGGGTAATCGACCGGATGGTCGGGTGGTTGTTTTCCCAGTTGAAGGTGCTCTCGACGCTGAGATGCTGCACGTTCGGGAGCTGGGCGATCAGCATGGTGACCATCTCCGTCGCCAGCCATGCGAGGCCGTCGTTCCAGATGTGGCGGAATGTGAGCTCGAGGAGTTCCTCGTCACTTGAAACATCCCCATTGCAAACCAGGACGAGAATCGCTCGGGCCAAGCGACTCGTCGGCCTGTCGTCGTTTGCGAGCTCCGAGATGCGTTGCCTCCACGCCATGGATAGGTCGATCCCCAGGGCGTTTGCGCAGTAGTTGAGCACGGCGTATGCTTCGGCGACGCTGAACGGCTTCAGGTTGCGGCCCTCTTCTTGGCTTCCAGGGCAGAAGAGAAACGCCTGGATGGACACGCGCTGGACACGGAGAGCTAGATCTCGTCGGTCGGCCACGGTGCGCATGAACAAGGTGATGCGGTCTTGCCAGTCGTACTTCCAAGAGGCGGAAGAGTCGCCGTGGCCGAGGACGAACTCGTGGTACAGGATGGGTTGGGCGATGAGTTGGAATCTCTTGGAGACGAGGCACAGCGAAAATAGGGCGTGGCGGTCTAGCGAGTACCATGACTTTTCGTCTTCCTTTTGATGTTTTCTTCCTAGTTGTTTGAAACGTTGTTCTTGGTGTTGTTGCACGGTGCCAATGTCAGACGGTTGGTCGTGTTCACCGCAGCAATGGAGACAGAAGTTGCTAAAGATGAGAGCCAGGACCTCAGTTGGGAGGTCAGCGAGAGACACGGAGGTCATGTTTGAGTCTTTCAATTATTTCCCACACGTGATGTATCAAGGCGACGAAGTGGCCATGGTTCTCTTACAGAGGAGAGATTTTTTACAAGAGTAAGACAGCTGGAATGATGAGAGGTCCTGGACCAAAAATATGCAGAGCACCACGTGACGAGAGTCGAGACGCGATCGAGCAAATGTAATAAAACCAATAACCTGATAAGCCATTTCAAGACATGGCTCCCAGACTAGTATTTGAGATATGCTCTATCACTGACGTTGTTAAAGATGATGTTCTATTCGCTAGTATGGTTGGCCCATTTCGCAACCATTCCTCCAGCTTCTTATCGTCGGTTTACTTCAAGAATAATCATGCCAAGTGATATAAGTGTAGCCTGCGTCACAGTCAATAAGCTTCATCCTGAATCGAAGCTGAACCTCTGACTTACCAGTCTTTTGGAACTTTTGGCTCTCCCAGCATCCTGACCGAGTTCGCAGCCTGCGGCATATTAAGATCCCTCGCCAGCTCTTGCAGAAATACAGCGGCGTACTTCCTAGCTGACGGAGAGTATAGTTTCGAAGTCAAGAGAATGCTCAGCGGCCAGATCAAGGTCCTGGCCGAAGGACAAAACCTCGCTCGGCCTTTGTTTGGCTCCAAGAAGTCGGGCACGCTGGCAAGCACGCCTGTCGCAACCTCGGCCATATTTTCCGCCGCTATTTGCTGCAGCCTTTCAAGATGTCTGCACTTGCAGTGAGGTCCACACGGAGCATTGTCGGGTTTATCCTCGCGGTGCGGGTTGTCGAAGCCGAGCGAGATTCCTCTCCAGATGAGCTCGTTGAGGAACATGCGTATCATCCGGACGGCACTCCAGAACTTTGCAACGCGGTGACTGGGATAAGAATACGCGATGCGCTGATAGGCCCACGGTAGAGTTTCCTGGCTGGGTCGTACGGTATATCGCATTTCCTCTTCGAGGTCATCGGTGAGAGCGTTGATGACTTTGTCCAGATGCACAGCCTCGTAGATGAGTTCCGGGCTTGGAGACGTTGTGGCTCGGGCCCTGAGACTTGCGGTTCCATCTATTAATGGACCAAGACGGAGAGCGAGGTCTTTGGGGTCGAGAAACGGTATTGCTTCCTGGTGTAGTGTGAGGCACTCGCTTGGAACGGCTCGTGCGGATGTTGGTGATTGTCTGGATAAAGAGATGATGTGCTAGCTTCGACTTGAACTGCTGTTTTCCTCTTAACCGCAAAAGTTCCAACGCACCAAGCGTATGCGCCGTCCAGCTTTCGGGCGACTGGGTCCCCTGGAAGATGATAGCCTCGAACAGACCCAGGAGCAACACCGCGGCGAGCGTTCTATCCAGGATTGCTTCTGTGGGACACGCCAGCGACGCGTTGGTCTGGGCGAGAGCGAGGGCGTAGTGTGACCTCGCGGTCTTCATGTAGCTTGCGTCTCGGACTCTGAGGGCAAAGGTGGCGAATGAGACGGCGCGGACGACGGACGACACGGCGTCTTTGGCGAGGGGGTCAGAGGTATAGAGGTCTGGGAGGTATGTTTCGAAGGGGGAGGCGATGATGAAGGAAGTCATGAAGTAGGTGATGGCTGGGATTTCGAGGGGTTCGGGGAGGATACCCAGGGGTAGATGAGTCGTCTGGTCTACTTGGTCATGATATTCACAGTCTTCGGGAGCATTGCTTCCGGTCGACACCACCGTGGAAGGTAAAGCAACAAGTTTCTTCGTCTTCGCTTTCTGGACCTTGTGCGCAACAACAGTCGTCTCGTCTCTCAAGCGCAACTCGGAGGGATTCCTATACCCCACACACGAGATCTGCTTGCGGAAGCATTGCGTGCAGCCAGGCTTAGCACGATCGCACTGAACAGAGGTTGTTAGAGCACGATGTAGAGAAGTGAAGATATGGGTAATCTGCCCACCTTCAATCGCTTTTCCCGACAGGCATGGCAAGCAGTTGACGGACGGCCACTAAACACCATTTTTTTTTGGCAGTCTGCTGCACAATAAGAGCTGCCAAGGATGACGCGATGTTTGCAAAGAAGAAATCCAAGAACGAGAAAGAGACGATGACATGTCGGTCTCCTACCAATAGGAACTATCTTCAGTGCTGACGGGATGTTGCCGGACAGCCGGTGATGACTCCGCCACCTCGATGTAGCGTCGAAATGCCCACCAGAAGAAGAATAGCGTAGGGGCTGACGCAGACTATTATTGGCCTCTGTTCATTCTCTCAACCCTTCCTTCGATAAATGCTCAGGCATTCAGACCACGTTGCTCCACACCCTTGTAATTATGTATGAAGATCTCCTGTCCCCCATAGCGTCGAAATGCCCACTACAGGAGGGATAGCGTGCCGCTGACGCACTCAGCCTCTCACACAACCATTCCCTCCACCCGGTCGGCAGACTGCTCCCGCTTGCCTCGAAACGCGCCGATGAGAGTGTGAGCTGCAAGTGATGCTGCGCCCAGCTTGCCACCCCCAAAGTCGCCTCGTCCAGCCCGGTGCAGAAACTTCTCTTGTCTGCTACGCTTGAAGCCGCCATCCTTGTCTGGGACGGCTTCCCGCGATAGGCCAGCCCAGAGGTACACCAAGACCACCACCATTTCTTCAATCCTCGCCATGAATAGCTCCGTTAGGACCGATGGTGTCGATCCACTTGCAATGGAAAAATGAGAGCTCTTGGAGAATACAGCCAGGAAGGAGTAGATGATGCGTATCAGCAGTACCGGGAGCGAAACGGCCACAGCGCAGAGTAACCGTCCTTCTCCACGTCCCGTTGTCTTTCGTCCTACTACCGCGCCCACGACCAGAAGAGCCAGGAGGATAAACACGATCAGGAACAGAACTACTCCTGCTCGAGTCGTCGTTTGGTCTTCAATCTCAGCTGGGTTGTCTGCCGAGGCTCCTCCGACAATGCAAAGGATGAGGGCGACTGCAGCGGGAACCTGGACGACATTGACGACGCCAAAGGAAAACAACAAGTTCCACGGTGTCTCGAGTATAGAATACCAACTAACACATCCTTCGTTAGCATCTTGGGAGGAGATGGAAGGAAGGAGCTGCTTAACACTTACACCCGAGATACGATTCCCAGAGACGCCAACAGGAGAGGCGACAAGCCCAGAAAGCCGGCGATGATGGCAATGGTCCAAGCCGCATCCGACTGAATAGTGATGGTTGCAATCTGGGCAGAGCAGCCAACGACCCGGATAATGCTGAATATGGTGAGAAATATCCAACCCGAGCTTTTGGAAAAGCCATGGCGAGCCAATACCCATATGCTGCCACCAAGAGCTGCAATGTAGTATATGAGCTGCCAAATGGCGATGCCGTCGGTAAGAGTGATGTGGCTCATTTTGGTTTGTCAAAGGGATCAGTTGGTGGAATATCCTCGTGAGACGATGAATGTACTTCTCAGGATCAAAGACACTGCCCGTAGCTCAATATTAATATTTATGAGAGGTACCAGCCGGTCGAAATGCATTCTCCAATAAGTTACCTCAAGTTTCGTCACAGACATGAGGCTCAGCTACTTTACTGCATGGTTAGACCACACAAGCCCTACTTCGGCGATGCCATTGTCCAATCGCAATACTGACACAAACTCTCATACACGTTGGGTCACCGGTTTAAGTCCATTTCCTGGAAGCCTTCATCAGCCTTACGACACTAGCATCGAAATGCTCCCCCAAAAACGGTTTGGTGCGGATGTGCAGGATTCTCACCTCCGCCTCATATCTCGGCATTACTTGCCGGTCCGTAATACTGCCCTTCTATTCCCATAGGCTGGTGGTTAGTTTTATTGTCTACGATGCGTCGAAACAGTTGCCATTTTCGGCGTTTGGATGAATTTTCGTCACTGTCTTTCTTCCCAAGTATCAGGACCACAATCTGTATAAATATCTTCTTCGCTCGTCTTTTCTGCGGCATGCTCCAACCAAGTTCATCTCATTCCTCGCACAGCAATCTCTTCTCGGAAAGCAAACCTTCATCTCTCTATCAATACCACCACACTACAAGATGGCAATCGGCCCTCGAGGATACGTATCCATTGCTGAGCTCGTCGTCTACATTCCCGCCCTAGTCCTGGCCTTCATCGTCTGCTCTCGCCATGGCTTCAACAGAACCTTGGGCTGGGTCTTCACTGTTGTTCTTTGTCTGGTCCGAATAATCGGCAGTATCTGTCAGCTTGTTACCTACAGCAACCACTCCACCGATCTTCTTCAGGCAACAATCATCATCGACTCTATTGGAATTTCTCCCTTGCTACTCTCGACATTGGGAATGCTGTTCAGATAGTTAGTCACTACAGTTCATCCTCATAACCTTCTCTTTGACTGACAAGACGGCATCTTTAGTGTTGACTGGATCCGCTTCCGTGAGACTCCAACTTTCAGCGTCAAGCAGTTTCGCATTGTTCAGCTCTTCATCACACTGGGTCTGATTTTTAGCATTGTGGGCGGAACAGATGGAACTCCGTCTTCCACTGGTGCCATCAAGTCTTCCACAATGAGCCAGGTCGCCATCATCCTGTACATTGTTTCATTTGTCGCAATGGTCTACATTCTTGTCATTTCTTCTCAGAATCGACCCTCGGTTCCCGGTCAGGAGCGTCGCATCCCAATCGCAGTTGCACTCGCATTCCCCTTCATCATGGTCCGACTCTTGTATTCGATACTGGTGGTCTTCATTCACAACCATATCTTTTCAATCATTAACGGCAACGTCCCGGTCTTTGTGTGTATGGCTGCCATCGAGGAATTCATCGTTGTTGTCGACTGTCTTCTGTTGGGTTTCAGCCTAAACAAGTTAGAGCCCGATCAGGTGGGAGACCTAAGCGGCCGCCCTTGGAAGAGAGGAAAGAAACAGAAAAAGAATCCGTCGCGGAGGCAGGAAAGGGTTGCCCAGTATGATGCGACCGAGCTCAACAATGGACGTTAAACAAGGACGAGTTACAGCGAAGGGTGGATACGACACAGGGAGAGAGAAAATGACGGGGTAGTCGATGTCTTGATGGAATCGGACAGAGATGTTCCTCGTGTTGAGGAGAAGCTTACCTTGCAGGTGGCCGGACGACGAAGATTTCTCAGCTTTATACACTTGACCTCACTTTTTTCCTTCATAATTTAGATTGTTCTCAAAATCGAGAGTCTCCTCATCTGATGAAGATGGATGGCTCCACTTCATGATCGAGCACCAGATCAATCAAACGAGAGATAACCACTGAAAGCCGCTAGAATAGCCTGCTCTGTTATCAGATAAGAGTGAACTTCGACAAGTCCGGCCTGATAAGCGTGATTCCCCCAGCTTCAGTTTCATTCCAACATTTCTGATCACACGGTTACTATCACGAAGCAGAAGAGAAAGCGCGCCGGATGCATCGGGTGCAGACTGCGACGCAAGAAGTGCAGCTACGAGAAGCCGCAGTGCGCAAATTGCCTGAGAAATGGCATTCTGTGTACTTGGCCAGAGCTGGGGAACACGAAACACGCTGAGCTGTTGAGGAGGACGAACCCAACGCATCGGACGGTCAAGTCGACAGCATCCTCAAAAGCGATGGGCACGGGTCTGTTAAACATGAATGCTTCATCTCCAGATACACCGGCCGACACAAACTCCATCATGGAACTGCTTAGCATGGTCCCCCGCCCGCTGGATCCGCAGATGCTCATGGGTAACCTCCGACTCCCCGTCTCGAGAAGATTATTCCACCACTACCTCCATCGCACAAACAAGGTCATTGCCATCTGTCAGGGGAAGAGGAATCCTTTCGTTGCGGAGTTGATCCCGATGGCTATGTCCAGCGACTTGATTCTCGATGGTCTGCTTGCGTGTAGCGGAATTCACTACGCGGACCTCGCTGGCGGACCCGTTGAACAGACGACATGGCTTCATTACTGCCAGGCAATCCAGGGACAAAATTCGTCACCTCAAAGCCGCCAGCGTCTTGCTGAGAAAGGTGCTTCAGCTTCCAGACAGTCAACTGGGCGACCAGACGAGGGCATTTCTGGTCGAGCGGTATGCCTACACTATGACGCTCGCGCACATAACCATGGGACCAGAGTCGGACGAGTGGGTAGTCGACGACTCAGATTTGCTGTTTCCAGCGATACAAAACTCTCCAAGCTCTGGATGTGTCCATGAGCTCTTCCAGCTCATTCCAAGAGTGTCCATCGTGTTTCGTCGATGGGTCGCGGAAAGGCAAGTCGGATTAGTGTCTGACGACACGATAATAGAGCACGAGTCGCTACGTTTTGCTGTCTCCTCATGGCATACTGGCCCCGACGACGAGATCCACGGTCTCTGTGGGAGGCTCTACCAACAAGCCCTCTTGGTGTACCTGGCAGCCTCATCCACATCGGGAACAGAGTCACAAGCAGGATATTCCAACGAAGTTCAAGAGGCCTTCGACAACTTCATCCCGCTTCTCGAGTCGATACCTCCGGATTCCTCCATCTCAACAACGCTTTGTTGGCCGCTGGCCATCTTTGGGTCCTGTGCACGAACCGTCCAGCATCGAGGGGTTATTAGTCAAAGATTGGACGTGCTGTCGAGTGTTTACTCTGCACAGAGTGTGAGAGATACGAAGAAGTTGTTGGAGAAGCTGTGGTTGGAGGATGACTTGACGGCGAATCCTTTGAGTCTGGAACGGATGATGAAGCAGGAGAGGACGACGGTATTATTTTTCTAAGCATATAGTCATTCGGTACAACATAATTTTAGGGATTTAAGGGCATTGAGTCTGAAGGTACTAATCAGGAACAGTCTTTCACGTAATGATTTTGCTATATGCCTTTGTCCCTATTGACACCGCGTCGACAGCTAGAACACACCCATTCCAACGAATTACTTATAGATCAACCAGACAAGTGGTCTATGGCACTACCAAGGGAACTTGCTAGGCAACTCTTCATCAGCGCA
Source organism: Neonectria punicea (assembly GCA_037954315.1). Taxonomy (NCBI): domain Eukaryota; kingdom Fungi; phylum Ascomycota; class Sordariomycetes; order Hypocreales; family Nectriaceae; genus Neonectria; species Neonectria punicea. Next base: position 80,756 of record JAZAVJ010000044.1, on the reverse strand, counting down.
GACTCCATCCTCTACCTGCTTCTCATGTACCCCATCGAGATAAGGCAGCAGAAGACCCTCGTACAAATGACGTCCCTTGTGTCTGTGACCACTTTAATTAGTTGCCACTCATCCAACGTATCAGAGACTTACTCTGCCAGCTCAGGACCCCAACTGCGTATAAGCGAAGCCATACGGCCTGGGACGCCTGTCTCCTGCACAACCTCCGCCATCGGTTCGATGTAGGTGTGCACCATCCAAACAACGGCTCCTGACTTGGGCAGGCGTCGAAGAACCTGTCTTTCTTGACGGAACCAAAGCTGGGAAATATCACTGACTGGACCAGGCGGCTGCCAGATTCCGTGACTAGCAGTTCCAACGCCTGGCCCGCGGATCTTGGGGTCCCAGTCATCCTCGGGGCCCATTGTGGGGGTTGGCCAGTGGAAGTCGTCTGCGTAGCATTAGGGAGCGCTCTTCCACAAATGTGAGCTCACCTTACCATGAATGCTGATGCCTGTAGCTATCAACAATGTTAGCAGCGTCAAGATTTCTTCCCCAAAAGACTTACTGTTGCGGTGAATGGGCGACTCAACCTTCAACTTGGCCAGGAACCGATCCAGAGGCCGCTGGAGTTGTTCCGCGTAGTGAGGGACATGGCCGTCAAAATGAAGGTCTGCTAGACCCTTGCCTAGCTTATCTTTAAGCCTCTGGCCCCCTCCAATACCAAGCATCATAGCAACAAGCTGGTAGTATCCATCATCTCCTTTGACCAGAATGTTGATATCCGCTGGCTGGATGAGTCCAGCTACGATCAAGGGATCCTCCTTTGTCAGGTCATACGATGCTCCTAGCGCCGGCATCTCAATCTTGGTAATGGATCCCTTACCACCCCACCCCAAGGTGTCTTTCTGGGAGCGTTCGATCGAGTAGATTTGAGGGTATCGTCGGGACAGGAATTCGCCCAGGTCTTGACAGAGTTCGTGAGCGGCGGCTTTCGCAGGGGGCAGGGTTTGGACGATTTTGTCGCCTCGTTCGGCCAGTCTTGCCACTTTGATGCGGTGGTACTTTGTCCAGTCTTTGTCCAGCTATATGTATGGTGTTAGCTATGAAGGGATTGATAGAACGGTGGAGCGTACAATAACCCACGAGTTTGAATCAAGTTTTCGGACATCAATCGTGCTTCTAGCCGTTAGCACTTGTGGCCTGTGAGTCTGGATTGCTTCACGAATAACGTACTGTCTGTGGTATGTGTATCGAAACGCCCGGTATCTCGGAGGTTCCGTCTTTTCAAGATCAAAGGTCGGATCCGGAGTAGGAATAGGATACTCCCAAGGCTCTTAGATCAAAGGTCAGTGCTTCTTCAAAATCTCTTCTATAGATACGATACGTACTCTCAATGGCAAACGGTGCAGCCTTTTGTTGTTTAAGTCGGAGTAGTCTCTGTGACCACCATCGCCACACACCCACGATAGCGCAGGCAACTAAGGCCAGTGAGTACATCGTCATTCGATCCATCTTGGCACTTTGTGTGATGCGACGATTGTGTTTCTTCGCAGACCAACCGCACATGAAGAACCCGTTGACCAAGATATAGGCAGTGACGTCGAAAAACAACACCTGGGAACGTGAACAGGCTAAAACTTCTCTACTCTGCTCACCATGTCCATGGAGTTCCCCAGATACCCGCGCCTTCACTCGGCAGATCTGATAGCGGGGAATCTTAGCTTCATTGGCGTATGCATGCAGCCACCAGGTGCTCGTTATCTGTGAGCAACTGATAAGCGCGCCTTACTTATGCTCAATCGGGCGAGGCATTGATCATTATTACTAATATCTCAGGCCTAGTGTAATCAGTGTAGCAAGCGGAGAGTAGAAGATAAGGAGATGGCTGTGATAAGCGCGCCTTAATATTGTCGAATGAGCCTTCGTTGGACCTCCGCTCTTGTTGTTCAGGGCAGGCGGACGTCAGCTTCTGCCCGCACTTATCTGAAATCCTCGCGTAGCGTCTTAACATTTCGTATCTTCAAGATAGATTGATCTACTAGGCCGAAATTTTAGGCTTGGAGGCGGGAGGGGTAGAGGATCCCTGAGAAGAGTTGTTCGTGAGTGAAGATACAAGAACAAGTCCAGCGCCCCGGAGACTGGAGTGCTGGAACAACTCGAAAGAGAAGACAACAATATTGTTTTGGTCTCACTCTTTCTAAACACCATTGCAATGGAAACCAAAGCCGTCTCCAGTGAGAAAGTCATAGAGACAGCCTCTGATGTGGTAAGCTCATCCATTACCTCCGTAATCACTAGCATCTCCTGATATCGATGACAAGGCGTCGGTTGAGCAAAATGGAACCACGTCGAGTATTGTGCTGTCAGAATATGGCCTTCATCGTGGTTTGAAGTCACACCATATTCAGCTACTTGCCATTTCTGGTGTCATTGGAACAGGTGAGTTAGTCACAGGTCAAGGATCGGGCTACGAGTGTCCATATTCACCACTAACACCGGATTCCAGGCCTATTCGTTGGAACTTCCAGTGTTTTGAACAGCGCAGGACCAGCTGGACTTCTCATCGGATACTATATCTGGTTAGTGAAGCTACAAGGTCGGTTATTCTCTGGCGGCTAACAAACAGAAATAGGTGCATCTTTCTCTTGTGCGTGGCTCATGCTATGGGCGAGATGTCAGCCTTCCTTCCGGTGCCAGGATCGTTCGTCACTCGTAAGCATTACTTCTGAAGTCAATGAATATGGCTGATTTGGTAGATATTGGCCGCTTTGTCGATGAGAGTGCTGGTGTGGCGATGGGCTGGATATATGCCTACAGGTAAGCTTCCTCTTCTACAATAGTGCCACAATGCTAACATTCAACGCAGCATGTGAGTAATTACTTCCAGTAGTCGATGTACTGAGAACTAACCGGAATTTGTATCAATTCAGGATGTAAGTATCCTGCGAAACATGTCAGCGCAAAATGCTGACAATCATCAGGATATTTACTGCAGCTGATTGCACCGCCCTCACTGGACTCTGGTCATACTGGTTCCCCGAGATAAACCCCGGCGTCTGGGTGGCCGTTACGTTGGTCGTCGTCTTCGGACTCAACTGCCTGGCGGTCAAATACTTTGGTGAGGCCGAGTTCTACGCCTCCATCCTCAAGGTCTTTCTCATCATTGGCTTCCTCCTTTTCACCTTTATCGTCGTCTTGGGCGGCAACCCACAACACGACCGCATCGGGTTCCGATACTGGAAGAACCCCGGTGCCTTCAACGAGCAATACATCGAGGGAGGTCCTGGTCGATTCCTGGCCATTTGGGGCGTCTTCAATACCGCTGCGTTTGCTATCGGAGGGCCCGATTTCATCGCCAACTGTGCCCCTGAGGCGGTAAACCCGCGGAGGAACATCCCCAAGGCAGTGCGACGTGTGATTTATAGGCTCATCGTCTTTTTCATCTTGTCCGTGTTTGCCGTGGGGCTTCTGGTTCCGTTTGATGATCCGACAATGCGTAAGTGCACTCCCCATCTAGCCATATTGGCGGAACTGACATCCGAAAGTCTCAGCTATTGCCTCTGGAAACGGTGTGGCCAAATCCCCGTTCATCATTGCCATGAACAGACTGGAGATCTCGTTCCTCCCAGATCTTTGCAATGCCGTGGTGTGAGTCTCTACTCCATCCAGCTCGACCTCGAGATAACTAACTTTCTGCAGCATCACTTCAGCATGGAGTTGCACTAACTGCCTACTCTTCCAAGCCTCTAGGACCATCTTTGGACTAGCTAAGAATGGTAGAGCACCCAAAATCTTTGCCAAGTCGACCAAAAGCGGTGTGCCTATGCCGGCGTTGATCTTGTCCACCGCGGTTGCTTCGTTGGCGTTCTTGACGTGCAACACTGCTTCTGCGGTTGTACTGAACTGGTTCATCAATCTTGGATCCACTGCAATCATGATTGCGTATATTCTCATGATGGCGAGTGTTGACCTCTTGAGCCTATGATCCACATGTGCGCTTTCCTCATTTGCATTCATATTCTGTAACATCCTGGCTGCTCCTCGTATTTTTGAGTCAACTAGATACAGTAAAAAGCTAACTACAACCAACAGGTGGCAAACTTACGATTCCACAAGGGATTGAAAGCACAGGGGATCGACACTTCAACTCTCCCGTTCAAGAGCAAGTTCACACGTAAGTAGAATGTCTCCCGTCGAAACATGGATGCTGACAGGTATGGAAGCATATTCGAACTACTTTGCCATTTTCTGGGTCAGCCTTATCCTTTTGACAAATGGCTACGGTAAGTGTGATATCCAATCTGTATGGTTCGCAGCACTCACGTTACGCCTAGGCGTCTTTATCAATGGACATTGGAGCTTCTCTGGCTTCTTCACCGCATACTTCACCATATTCTTCTTCCGTAGGTTATATGTTAATTTACTACTTATTGAGTGCTAACTTAGTACAGTGCTAATTTACTTCGGGTGGAAAATTGTGAAGAGAACCTCATTCATCAAGGCGGAGGATATGGACTTCCACACTGGTTTAGCTGAGGTCGAAGCTCATGAAAATCATTTGACTTTTAAGGCTCCGTCTTCGCGCTATGAAAGGTAAGTTTTTCGAGTATCTGGCCTTGCTAGTGACTTGCTGATTGTATGTAGGATTATGGACTGGCTCTGGTAGATGCCCCGTTTGGATGTCGCAACGGAGAATTCCTGTCTGGAAATAGTGGTTTTCGAGTTTGTCCTCCGCATCAAGCATAACGGACTTAGAGATAACTGCAATCTACCCGTTTTTAAGCACACACAGAGATTAGAGTCTTGTACCCTCAGATCACCTACTCATGTCTAATTGCACCACGGAAGCCGGCATAGCTCCAGGGATAAGTCAGCCGTCTCGATTGCACCTCATTGAGCGCTACGGAAGTAACTTCAAAGTGTGTACAAGTGGCTGTTCATTTCTTGGCGTTCATATCAAAAGGATTTCGTAGAATCGGCAGATGTAGAAGAAGGAAGATGAAGGAGAGCGGAGAATGCAACAGGCCCGAGCTAAATTGAGCAGGCTTTCACGCCACTGGACACGTGTTAAGGAGACAGCGGTGGCTAAAATGGACTATATAGTAACGAGCTAAGAATCAGAGATATTGAAGACTCCGAGGAGCTCTCATGACTAAAGTGGCATACAAGCCAAGATAGTGAACTTAGACTCATAATCCCACATTGAGTCGTAGATTACTCTTCCGACAGTGAAAGAGGCTTTCCAAGGCCAAGACGCTCGAGAGTACTCGGGAAGTTCTTTGACTCCGGAGCGTTAGCGTCCACGATGTACGTCTTCGGGGTCTTATCAACCAACAGGCGAATGAGATCAGGCCGCATGTAATGGCCACCCTGATTCCACAATATCAGTCAGTACAGTTCCAATAGTTAAGATCGAGCTCAAACATACAAAGTCGGCAAGTCGCTTGGTGAGGAGGTTCTCATCAAGATCAATATCCACAACGACGATGCCGTCGAATGTCTTCTCCGGGTCGTCAACAGCGCGGAAGCCATCCGGGCGGTAAATGCGGGCGAAGCCATTGCCAATGACAGCAGCCTCGCCATCGACGGCAGCTTCGTCGTCCTGTAGACGCTTGGGGAGGTTGAGGCGTGCTCCTTCGCGAGTGACGACCTGGGTTGGTGCGAGAGTCCAAGTTCCCGTCTCGTAGGCGTAAGCCGGCGTGACCAGCTCCGATTGGACCTCAGAGATGTTGGTGTAGGGGTCTGGGTACTTGAGAGTCGAGGCGGGAGGATAGACGGGCCAGGCGGCGACGTGGATCTGCTCGTTGAGAGCGCAAGCATGAGCTTTGAGGAATGGGTTCATCTGGACATGTCAGCGGCGATTCTTGAATAGGTGAGTCAAAGTGCCCTACGTTTTCCCAGCAGTTCAGATGACCAAGAGCACCAATCTCCGTCTCAACCACGCTATCAAGCGAGTCACCGGTGCCCTCACCAAAGACGAGGCGCTCCACGTGGGTGGGCTTGATCTTGCGACGGTGGTTGATAACCTCACCAGTGGGCGCAATGATGATTTGCGCCATATAGAGACTGTTGCCATCGATCTCGGAATAGCCGAGGGAAACGTAAATCTGGGCAGTCTTGGCTGCAGCACGGATACGTCTCATCTCATCCGAGTCTGGGCGGATGCTGTTCTGGTGGTACTCCTTCAGCAGAGGTAGGGAGTCTTGGTAGTTGACACGCCACTGCCAGTAGGGATATCTGTGGAATGTTAGAACCCTTTACAGTTAGGTTTCGCTATAAAACTCACCCTGGAATCCCTAAGATGTGTTAATGATGGTCTGTCTGAGTATGGGTCGATGGACTCACAAGTTTCAGGAAAGGCAATGAGCTTGCAGTCCTTCTCGCCTGCCTGTTCAATGAGGGCAATGGTCTTCTTGACGGACTTTTCAAGGTCGAACCATCCTGGCTCGGACTGAACACAGGCGGCCTTGTACTGACGGATGGTGGTAGGCATGGTGAATATGGTGAGGTAAGGAGATTTGCTTTGCTTAAGACGGGTGGATAATATGAGATAGATGTTGTTTCTTTATGCGCGAGACTGATCAGGCCTTTTATACTTCATCTCCTCCTGCCTTCTTCATTGGATTTCTTATCGCCCGGTTCATTGCATCGCCACCTCCACGCACCTGGGTGTTTCGTCGACGAGCATCAGGACGAATCAGCCTCGCTTCAGTTATCACTCTAGCTCATCGAATACATCATGAGCTCATCTCCCACAGGTACTTGCTCGGTTGGAGCTGTATGATACGCGGCGACATCAACATTACGCCGCACATGCCGCACGCTCCGCAGACACCGCAATGAATTGCAACCCACCACTGCGGATCGACCACTCCGCAAATGCCGCCGCCAACCACAATCTAAGCCCCTTGATCCTGTAAAGATAAGATGAATGACTGCCGGCTGATATCAGTCGAGAAAGCTCGGTGTTCGGGCCCTCGGAGTGTGAAGTGCCCTGGTCGGAGGTGTCGGTTGTCAAGCATCTAATGAGAGCAGGTACTTAGCGGAGGAAGCTATGCCGAAACTAGCATTAATTAATGTTTCAAACAACACTAAAGCAAAGGGCAATCGAAGCTTATATACAAATCAGAGTTGAGAGCGAGCTATCCCAGACCTCTCGCCAGAATTCCAAATGCCCGACTTCCCAGGCGACAAAACTCCATTAGGGTCGATGCTGTCCTCCAAAATCGTCGTAAACCGCGAAAACGAGCCATTGTCAAAGTCCTGGTTCGCTGCCGTCATGTCCATGAAGCTTACATGGGTCCGGTACTCGAGCAAACTCCGCTTGTGGCAGTCCTCCATCAGCCCGACTTGCAACCCCCGGAGGCGGCCGTGTGCTGAAGGGTGAAAGACGACGAGATTGATCCCATCGTGCAGGTCCATGAAGGTGATCCCGGGCTCGACGGTTGCGTATGCATACTCTTGGTTGATCTCGATGATGTTTCGCATGCGATGTAAATCGAGAATGGCACTACCCGCCAGCAGGGAGAAGATCCTTCATAACTACAATCAACAAGGAGTGATTGGAACCAATTGCTCAAGATCCATGCTGAGTTTCGTACGGAAAGCGTTCCACCTTACCAAAGATTCTTCCCTCGAGGCATAGTCTATAATGGCACCTTTAGTTCGTTGGCAAGCTTGACCATCTCTCTGACTTGGACCACTGTCGCTGGTCGAACTGCACCAGTAGGGACATGGGGCTCACTCAAGGAGAACGGGTCTCCATAGGAGTGTTCCCCGCGGAGACCTTCAGGGGCACCCCATGATGGGTCTCCCTCGACGTGTTCATCGCCGGCAATGGTTGTAGCTCCGTCAAAGAAGCTGCCCAGAATAACAGGAGAGAGCTTTGCAGACTGCATTGTTATTTTGGTGACAGAGAAGACGGACGAATAGCTGTGGCAAATTGGAATGAAAGATGTGGATTGAAATGAGCATGGAAGCAAGCAGCAGAGATGGAAGAGAGCAGCTTGATATACCTTTTGGGGATATTCCCTGTACTCCAGCATCATTCGTAGACGTCAATCCGAAACGCCATACATGACCATCATTTTCTTGAATCATATAGAGGTTACTTAACTTACGTCATGAGAAGTATTTTGCCAGTCCCTAGTTTCGAACCTGGTTGGCTCGGATTGCTGAAACCTCCGTTTTGGCCGAGACCTTCTCCATCCTACCGCCATCCTCCACCCCTGCTCCATTACCCTCACGATGCCACGCCTGATGAGTGGCCAGACAAGTGCCGCTTCTCCATGCCGCCACCTCTTTTACGCACAAGCCATGAAGAAGTCTTTGTAATCATCTCATGGCAACAATGGCCTTGCCCAGCGTACAATGTCACGACAGACAAGATGGCCTTGGCCATGGGATTTCTACAAATGTCCACCCATATTTCGACTGACTGATTCAAAATCAATCCAGCCAACATGGCAGCTATTCGGACACATACAATCTTGTACCACCATGTGTACACCCGATGTCACAAATACCAGGCCAGATGAATTCTCTGGCCTTCCTTCGCCGTGGTCATCGACCGGAATTGTTCCTTGGATAGGCTATGCATTCCGCTTTCCCAAGGGAATCGGCTCGCCATCCGCGATTTCCTGGGCCAGTGGTGTATATCTCCAGCGGCTAAAGAAAGCCGGAGTCTTGCCATTTCCTCCGTTACTTGTAGTGTAAGCCCCCAGCACGGTACCTACCCAAAGATAAGTCAGTAACGCATCTTTTATAGACACATCCACATTGTTGAAGACTTACCAGTGAAAGGTCCAGACCCTCCGGAGACGATTGAAGCACTCGCGTGTCCCAAGACTTTCTCTTCTTTGGAAGCCGAGGCCAAAGCGGCTGACAGCACGTATGATGAGCCGCTGCTGGCTCGGGCGATGAGCCGGATTGGCTTTCCCAGCCATGCCTTTGGGATGGTAAGCGTCCTTTCTTTAGGTACTTCTTCGCCAAGTTTGCCTGATGCCTCGACGCGAAATCTAAAAGTAGGCGTTAGCTTGCCACTTTTTCCCTTGAGATTTACGATTGCAAGGTCGATGTGCTGAAATTACGTCAAGAAGATAGTGATGCCAGCTTCTTCGTCCGGCTCAGTCGGATCAAATAAAACGTCAACGCTGTAAGCGAATATGGTGCTCGACTGTTTCCGGAAGACAAACCCGAGACCATCTTTCTTTGGCTCAAAGCTTGCATCCGCGGTCAGGTTGACACGAGACGGTGAAATGCGCAACGTGTTGGGGTGGCCCTTGGGTGATACGGCGAACAGGGACTCAACTTGGGCGGGCGCCAAAAGCCCAGATGCTTCGGCAGACTTGATCCGGGAGAGAAGTCGATTCTATCGGGCTCATTAACCCAGTGGCCATTACCAGGAACGTTGCGGTTCCTTTCCGGCAACGGCCCGGACATCTTTCCGCGCACCATGTCAAGGACCGGCCACTCGCCTTTCTCCCATTTCACAGGAACGAGGACACTTTCTCTTCCCATGGGGTATATCTCCCAGTCTGGACCAGATCGGGTCGCTAGGGCCACAGCCCACCAATTCCCAGACGCATCCTGGAATAAGTCTGCGTGTCCGACAGTCTGGAAATATTCGTCGGTGTTTTTGGCTGTCAGAATCGGATTTCCGTCGTACCCTTCGTACGGGCCTTGGAGAGACTTTGATCGCGCGATAGTCGCCGTATGATTTGTCTCTGTGCCGCCCTCTCCGATCAACAGGTAGTAGAACCCGTCTTTGTCGTAGATGTGAGGACCCTCTGGGTTTCGGTCACCGGTCCCATTCCACACCTTGATCGGTGCCTTGGCAGCCCCCGTGGAGAGGTCGACCTCGCTTATGTAGATGCCCGCAGCTACAGACATGTAGGTCTTCCCATTTCTGTCCCAGAAAAGGTCCAGATCAATATCGTTGCCAGGATTTTCGACCCGGAGCGGCCCCTCCCAGGCATCGTCGTTGAATGGGTCTGTGGTGCGGAAGAGAAGGATCTTGGGTCCCCAGGGGGACCAAGTTACATAAGATGTGATGAGATACAGTACGCCCTCGTGATAGCGAACGGTGGACGCCCAGATTCCCTCGCTTTGTTGACCATTGAATGAAAGCTCGGGGAGTTGCTCCGGGCGGGTGAGGGCATTGCTCGCGAGCTTCCAGTTGACCAAGTCCTTGCTTGCATAGACGGGTACACCGGGGAAGGCCAGGAACGAAGATGTAGTGCAGAAAAAGGTCGCGTCCAGTTCCTTGACGAATGTGCAGCTGGGGTCCGAGTTCCATCCTGGCAGGATGGGATTGTTGTATGCTTTGGCATGACTACCTGATGGGGCAAAAAGCCCAAGTCCAAGCAGGGCGACCTGCTTGAATAAAGCCATGATGCGATTTGCAAAACGATTCAAGAGTAGTTCAAAGAGCAGCCGGGATCAAGAATCACATGTCCGGAATTGCATGCTTAAATAAACGATCTGCGCGGGGACATGGCAATAGGCTGAGCGTATTGACTATAAGTCTCTCTTTTAACCGCTGCAACCCCTCAATCCAGTCCACCTATAAACATACTCAGCTTGTCCCCTGACTCTCTCACTAATCGGCTATTGTCACCGGGGAAAAGCTCCACGGCCGTTTTAGCCGAAGATAATCACTAGTTGCGTCGCACCTGTGACAAGACGTTTGTATGATTGCGTACTGACTATGCGAGCAAACCTTGTAAATAGTGTGTAGAATAGTAATTATTTCTAGGATGAAGGCTTTTACAGATACGGCCGGGCATTACTGTTAACAAAGTCCAGGCCGTGGCTATTACCCGGGATTAGCTCGGTGGCTGCTCTATAATCTCCTCTGGAATCTGGCTCTGGACATTCAGCGGCGCTGCACAGGCTCTGCTCTCCATCAGCAACCCTCGACTCGGGCGGCTCAGAGCACTCGGAACGGGCATGGACATGGTCAAGTAAACGCCCTGGTAAGCATCTGGAATGATAGTCTTAAACTGACGCGAAATGGGTTTGAGCTGTCAATGGACAGCTTCAGAGATGTGTCGCAGGAGCCTACGCTCGCCCAGGGAACAATCCGAGACAACATCCTGCTCGGAACCCATCTTCAGGTGACGGACGAGCAGCTGAGCTCGGTGTGCCGGTAGGCAAATATAAAAGATTTCATCATCTCCCTCCCTAACGGCCTCTCGACCACCGCTGGAACCAAGGGCTGTCTGCTATCCGCGGGGCAGCAGCACCGCATAGCTATCGCCCGAGTCCCAGTTCGCAACCCCCGTATTCTCCTGCTATATGAGGCGACGAGCCGCTTAGATGCCGTGTCTGAAAAGGTTGGCTGTACCTAGGCCAGGTGTTCCGAGATGTCGCCGTATTCTGCCGCAAGCCTATCCTGATCCGCGTATGAGATGCAGCCGCCGCCTCATTAGCCGTCCGAGTCAAGCAACTCATGGTAGCATGAGATGAAGATTGGCCAACCGCTAGGCGTGAAGAATACCGAAAAGACCACAGCCCTAAACTCTCTAAATATGCTACGAATATAGATAGTCATGACTTATTTCCCTTCTCAGTTGTAGCGCTGAGTCGATGCTGCTTTCACGTGAGCTTGAGTGAGCTCAGACTAAACCAATAAGAAATGTGCACCGATGAGACATCAAAATCCGAATTGGCCGGCAACTGGTTGGTAGGTGTTACTCATGGAGAATGCAACGGCTAAATATAATATCACCTTTGCTAATATCTACACCTTTGGGATTCTGGATCGCACGGCAGGTAATATTCTGAATTGCGCATGAATTGAAAAGTGTATGCTAGATGAAGACAGAAGTCCCGAGGCAATCAGCTTACCAAAAGGCGAAAAATTTCGTCTCGATGCTTTGTCTGATCTCTTCCCCATCTGTACCCGGAAGGTGAAAAGAACAATGATGCACAGCCCCAGCCACGTTGTCCGGGTCTCTCTCCTGCTCTGAATCAAAGATTCTCATAAACAAAACCTCATCTGGCTTCTGGTCACTGAGCCAGTACCACTTATGCCTAGGGCTTGCAAGGGTGAGCGGCGTCTCAGCCTTGAACCGACCATTGACGCCCGGTATATCGCGCCAATAGACTGAAGTTTGATCGTCCTTGTTTGAGAAATAGTCCAGGCATGCCAGGGGGTCTCTTCGTACGGGCTTGAGTGGTCGCCAAGTATTGTAGAACCCCCAGCGTCGGCCTTTGTAGTTCTTCTCGATGCCACCAGGAAGTGCGGCCGCCTCATCCTCCGCCTCAATAATGTCCTTGGCCTCTTCGGCGAGTTCATGGCTCCATTCGCGAAGGATGTTGCGCACTCCGGCACTGCCCCAGTCGACGTGGGGCTTGCGCACCGGGCCCATATCTACACCGTCGTAGAAGCCCTTTGCTCGAGTAGACGGAAGAGGACCCGCGTGATTGGCGTAGATGTCTTGCCGCGATGGCGCATCCTCTGGCTCCGTGTATGCGGCGTTGCGTCCTGTCGCCAGCACGACCATGGTCTTTTTGGCACCCAGAACAGACTTTGCGAGCTCAGCTATCTCTCCATCGTTGATCTGCTCGCGGATAGCGTGGTCCTTCCACGATGCAGTGGTGTAGGGTGGGCTGCTCAAGGCCGAGGCGTGCTGCACGTATTGAAAGCCGTGCGTGTCCAAGGCGTATGAAGAGATGGATGGCCGAACATCGGCAATGGTTACCGACTGCCAGTTGACTTGGCGATTGGTCCTGAGAGTTGCGGCTAAGTCTGATGGATTGAAGGACCCATCCTGATATGGGATGGATGTCACAACAGAGTTGGGGGTTGACTTGGTCAAGGTCTGTGTCTGAGTCATGATGAATGTTTCAAGAATGCTTAGGAATGATGAGGTGAGAGATGGATGTTCTACTCCTGGTGGTATATATATATTATTCAGATGAGTAGAATGTTTCAGCTTGTATTGGCCCATGATGATGCCGCGGGCCGTCGCTCCGTGCAGGCAACACCACTTCAAAGCTGCCGAACAGCTGACGGTTGTTTCCGTTTGCCGTTCCGATAGGACTTTTGCACCCTTCGACTCATAGCCGAAGACAAGGTTTTGACAAGCCGGCTGTAACAAGACGGATTAGGCATGCGTCGGCGGTCCCACGTTGCATCCATGTAGTCCGAGCCCGAAAGCAACTTGCCAACAAGTCCTGTGAGGAGGAATCTTCTGTTCCACTGTTGGTGAATCAAATCCGGCGTTAGTATAAACGCCGAAGAGCCAGGGATACATTGCCAAGTGTATAAGAAACAAGAAATACAGCTCGCTAAACTCGGGCGAAACTCTCCATCAGCCCGAAGACTAAGTTTTCAGTTTACATGCTGCGAGAACCTGCCAAGATACACCCCTGTGTCCTATGAAAGACTGCATATTGGGCATCATGGCACAGGGGGTGTCGATACAAGTGACCGGGGTCATCCCAACTCGCCAATCGGTCACTAGTTGCATGGTCTAGGCCATGGAAGCTAAGTCCGGCCGGGCCGGGCCGCCTCTGTCCACCCCGGTCCTTGATTGAGTTACTACGCGACAAACTCTATCTCGTTCGAGGAAAATCATCAGACTTGAACACTGCGGCAAGGTGATCGTAGATGGCTTCAAAGCCGGCAGTTGAACCGGCAACGCCTGGGGGTGTACTGATAGGTCGGCTGCCCACTTGAAACCATAGCAGCACGCCCTTGGCAAGGATGTTTGATAGAGATTATCAACAGACTGATACGATATGGCCAATGACATGACATATCAGTCGAAGAGCCTGTGAGCAGTGCCTCGCTCTGCGGGACTGCAGACCGAGAACGAGGAGTTTATCCCGTTTCCTTGTAAACACTTCGAATTTGAGACGGTCCAGGCAATAGCTTGCGCGGCTCGTCTGCCACCAGAAATCCAAACCTTGGTTCTGTGGCTCCGTATGCGGTCTGTCAACTTTTGTTTCCCCAAGACTGTCTTTGAATATTTGCTTTGTCCTAGATTGGCTGGGAATCCTGATATCAATCTTTGTGTGCAATATTTCCACTTGTCCAAGACGAAGATGAACCTCTTGTCGCGGATCTTCTCACCTGTCCGCGTACAGCCACTGAACCAGATCCAGTCTCTAGGTTCAATGCCTTGGATTATAGCTGTATCTCTAGTATTGGCTTTACTAGTAACATGGGTCTTGCCTTCCAGGAAGGATAGCCTCAGACACATACCAATAGCGAATCATGACGGATCACTGCTAGCAAAGATCAAAGCAAAGGTTTGTTCACAAGTCATCTCCCACTCCCAGACTACAGGCTGATGTTTCTGAAGAGACAATTTGTGAAGAACAGCAAGGAGATTCTGTCGCAAGCTAGAGACCGCTATTTCCACCAGCCCTTCCGGTTGCTGACAGACTGGGGTGAGCTGCTCATACTGCCGCCTGCGTTCGCCGACGAGATCCGAAACGACAGCAGGCTGAGCTTCGCGGAAGCCGCTACGAAGGTGCGCGCATTTGGCCCAAAAGCTGTTTCGTAAGAGCCCCATTTGACAATAACCAGGACAACCATGCCGGAATTCCCGGCTTCGAGACAATTCGCCTGATCGGCCAGATCGATCGGCCTGTTCAAGTCGTTGCTCGGAAGTATTTAACTCAGCATCTCAGTGCGTTCCTTCGGTGCTAGAGCAGTAATAACTATCTAATGAAGGAGAAAGACACAATTATCGAGCCCATGTCAAAGGAAACCTCGCTGGCGGTAACGCTCAACTTGGGCATCTCAAATGGTAGGTACTTGAAGAATTCTCAAACGTGATAAAGGGATCTGACTGTACCCGCAGACTGGACCGAAGTGCAGATAAAGCCGGCTATTCTAGACATCATTGCACGTATCTCCTCCAGAATCCAACTTGGCGAAGAACTGTGCCGAAACGAAGATTGGCTACGCATCACCAAGACGTATACAACAACCTTCTACGCCGCCACGACGAACCTGCGTGCATTCCCCTCGGCATTGCGATTTCTCGTCCACTGGTTCCATCCCGATTGCCAGAAACTCCGGTTCGAACTTGACAAGGCAAGGCAAATAATCGGGCCTTTGGTCCAGCGACGACGCGATCTTAGGCGTGCGGCTGTTGCTGAAGGCCAGCCTCCGCCGCGTTTCAACGATGCCATCGACTGGGCCGACGAACAGGCTGCCAAAGCAGGCTCTGCGTTTGACCCTGTTGTCTTCCAGTTGACCTTGTCTCTTTTGTCGATACACACGACGTACGACCTGCTTCAGCAAACGATGATTGAGCTCGCGCGGAATTCCCAGTACGTCGAGCCGATCCGCAGAGAGGTCCTCCAGGTTCTTCGGACTGAGGGCCTGAAGAAGACGTCGCTTGCAAAGATGAAGCTACTCGACAGCTGTATCAAGGAGGCGCAACGACTAAAGCCAGGAAGCATAGGTAACGCCTCACTCCCCTTCCTCAGCTATGCGATGAATAGCTAACAGGCAACGTTTTGCTGTAGTGACAATGCGCCGCCTTGTTCTGGAAGAAATGACCCTCTCCAATGGCCTCGTTCTGGAGAAAGGAACTCGTCTAAACATTGACAACAGCCGCATGAACGATCCCAAGTTCTACAGAGACCCCGGAACGTACAATCCCTACCGGTTCGTTGATATGCGCGAGGAGGCTGGGAAAGAGCACATGGCGCATTTGGTGTCAACCAGTTCGACACATCTTGGATTTGGGCACGGGGAACATGCGTGCCCTGGACGGTTCTTCGCATCCAATGAGATCAAGATGGCTCTTTGTCACATCTTGGTCAAGTATGAGTGGAAGTTGTCCCGGGGCACCGACGTGGAGCCTGACACGAGGGGCATGGTTTCCAAGTCGAGTCCGGAGACTTGTATGCTAGTTCGGCTACGGGACCATCCAGAATTAGACCTGGATGTCTTAGGAGAAGCTTAGTACTCAATGTAATTTCGAACATTGCTCGCTAGCAAACCACACGTCTGACTGGTCTGATATGCCTGTGGATTAATGTTACCTTCCGGTTGTGTTAGCAGGTGAACATGATAAGCTCTGAAGTGTGGTGTTGTCATAGTCAATGCATTCATTAATCGACACTCAACTTTACGTTCCATTTCTAGTCGTGGGCGTTCTTTTCTGCCTATCATTTAGGCTTCGGGCAAGAGATCAGTTGCCAAGTCGCCTGAAGCGCTGAAAGTACACGTCTTAGGCACTACACAAGTCTGTTGATTGGTCATACAAGTTCGTGTCCTCCTTGACCCCATACGTTATTAGAAATATCGGCTATTATGTGACCTTATCAAACCTTAAAATGAATCGGCGTTTAGACAGTGATACAGCGTGGCCATTTCGAAAAGCCGATCAGATCATGTAGCCGCCGAGGCATGATGCGGCCGCTGCTTATCGGAAATTCAGAGTTTCAGCACTCGCCGAGGAGGATTTGCAACCCCGGCACAAAATCGAGTAGAGATCTAGATCCTAGTAAGTCTGGAGGCGAATATAGGCGAATGTAACATCTCAGTAACACATATGCGCTCCAAACTTTGTATCGGTGCTGACTATCACGCTGCATGACATGGCAAGGGTTGAAAACCCGGTCCACAAATAACGGTACACCAGCCGTATAATAAACACGCAGAAGCCAAGACGACAATCACAATTCCTCGAAGTCTAAAGATGAAAGACGCCAGGACCAGCACTGTCGTCACTTGACGCTGACATCATGACCACAATCGGACCGAATGCCGTCTACGTAGCTGAGAGAACATTAGCGTTTGGTAAGGTTGAATGCTTTGAGAGCAGATAAACGTAGTGTACAGTGGTTCGAAGGTTGAGGGTCTTGGTGATTCCCACTGGTCGAATGTCTTTCTATGTCCTTGACCTCGCCTTTCTCAAGTCACGGTTCTAACACCAGCTATAGATGGCCATATCAAGTCAATATTGAGTTAGAAAGACCTAGTGTTTGACAGAATTCAATAGAAGATAGAGAAACCGGCGGAAACCGGCGAGCAGGACTAATTGAAAAGAAAACATCTACTTTAAGCGACTAGACAGATCCTTGATAACGTAAAGCTGGTCATAAAGATCCGTGACATCACAGAACAGCCTCAACACACTCAGCTTCCTCGAGTCAATATCCTTCCTCAATGTCGACCCAGGAGTGTCGCGGCATTCTTGGTCCAGCTTATCCAAAGTCCGGATCAAACTGGCATGTTCATACTCAGCCAGCCGAGACAGGCTTCGCTTCCTGCTGTCCAAACTCTCACAAGAGGAGAACTCGGGGAAATGCGTGGAGTTGAGGTTGCGCTCATCGGAATCACGCGCCAGGGAGCCATAGTCGTTGTACATTCGGCACATGGTCGTCAAGTGGCGTGTGACCGCAGTGGAAAGGTACTTTTGCGACACGGTGGGATACAACTCTTGACCGCCACCGAGGGACGCAGAAACGAGGCAGTTCGAAAAGGTCAATGAGTATGCGCAGGCCACATGATTGCCTCCCGTGGTGCGGACCCATTGGAAGTATGATTGTGCGGGCGAGGTGAAGGTCTCGCCGGTTTGCTGCTTGGCGAAGCGGGCGTTGTCTTCGAGTTGACTGATATGGGCATGCAGAAATGCTCGGAACTCTTGTCGGAGGTTGCCGCGGTCCCAGTTGCTGGATCTGAGGACCGCCTCGTGGTTTGTCACGTAGGTGATGAAGCGAGTAAGCGATGCCTTGATGTCTTGCATTGCTAATGAGCTGCCGTCGTGTCCATTCTGATTCTGACCGTTGGTGCTCTTCTCTCCATTCACGATCGTGGAATCTTCTTTGACTCCATTCCCAGCCTTGTGCGGAGCCCGACTGGTGCTGTCAATGATTCTATCGATGACATCGTGTAGCAGATTGCTGTCTTTGAAGCCAGGCCCAGCGACGGCCTCGATAAACTCGTCCGTCTGGTAACCCAGTAAGGACAGAATCATCATGTCATACAGCCAGGAGGTGGACGCAAAGGTGCGACTCCTGTTATTGCACCCGACCCAAGTAAACGGGATGATGCTGAGATACTTGTCTTCCGTAAGGTTCGCATCGTCCCTTGAGTAAACCTCAAGTCGCTGGGCTTGTAACAGAGGGATAAAGAAGGACGACTCAATCATCGAGGCTCGAAGTTGCCACTCATCAAGCGATGAGAATAGAGCAGTCTTGCGCACCAGACGCATGTAAACTTCCAGATTAGCCGGATTACCAGGAAGGTTGAGGTTCCGGCCGATGATTCCAGGTGATGTGCTAGGCAGAGCCGCTCTGAGAGCTGCCACTTTGTACGCCTCAGCTACAAAGGCCACCTCGTAGGCTGTCTTGGAAGTCCAAGTGAGGTCTTGTGCTTGAAAGCTACTCGCTTTGAGCCATCTGGCGCCCCGGTCGATACACGCCTGCACCTCATCTTGGATCTCAGCAAAGAAGCAGACACGACGGGCCTGAGCGAGAGCCAGAACGGCGTAGCAGGTCTGCTCTCGGTAGCCAGCCCACGAGCCATCGGCGTTTTGATCCAGCATGATGCGCAGGCAGGCTTGGAATAGAGACACGCTGACTCTGCATTGCCAGTTGTCGTCGATGACGCCAGGCAGTTCTCCACTGTCCATCGCCTGGAGCAATGCTGTAAAAGCCTCCACCAGAAGCATGGTCGGGTACAAGTGGCTCAGGTGCTACAATGTTTAGACAAGATCATGTATTTCCGGGACTGTAGCACTTACCCATTTGTCTTTCACGCGGGAGTCGCTATCCCACCACCATCGGCAGATGAATAGGGTAGCTTTGACAATCTGTGAATGGTACTGAGACACGTCTGGCTGATGGAGGAGACAAAGCAGGACGTGGAGGTTGGAGGTCAAGCTGGGATCTCGCTCTGATCCAAATGTGGTGAAGTGATCTCGTCCCTCGAAGACCTTGATCATTGCATCCGGTCTGACGTGGCGGCCCAAAAGACTCAGCGCGAGAAGACCCTTGGCGGTGTCGTCAACGTCAGCAGTGCGAGGTGCTTGACGATGTCAGTCATCTTGATTCGTGATGGTTTTGGCTCGGCACTCACCAAATCCTATAATCCCGTTCTCGGCCTGGAAGGCGTCACCGAGAATGTCTGCCAGGCCTCGCATCCCATCACACTCTATTTCGTCCCTTGTGAAACCCGCTTGAAGAAGCGTGGCCAGAATCTGCGCAGTCAGGTCAAGCCATGTTCATGAGTAGTTAATGCGTTTACTTACCCAGCTACATTCAAAATGAGTTGTCGGGTATGTCCCAGGGATGCCACCATCGCCATGACCATCCCCAGCTGCGACGATGTGCCTGAGATAACCCTCGGCCTCATCATCCCACTTGGACGCGCCCATAAGGTAGGCAGCAGTTGAAGAAGGCGATGCCATCATGGAGCCCCGATAGAGATGATGCGAGACCCGATCAAAGTCGACTTCTCCCAGGAAAGCCTCCAAAGAGTGAAGAGCGGACGAGGGGCGCTTGCTGTACAGCACTTCCAACTGAAAATGGGACATCTTCGACCTGTGCATGAGCTCCAGAGCCTCCTTGCACGGGAAGTCGAAGCAAGTAGAAACACGCTCCTTCTCTAGATACGCCAACAGCGCGGGAACAATTAGTTCAACGCCAATATGGTTGGTCTTTTCGACGTCATCCCATCGGCGCAGCTGCGTTTGAAGGGAGTCAAACCCTCGTTCGATGCGCTGGTGAATTTCATCAGGTGAAATATCCGCCATCTGAAGCGGTTCCTTTGCATGAGAAAGAAGAGCCAGCAAAGCTGCAGCCGTGTCCAGGATCCCAGCAGTTTGGGTTGTCGGATGAATGCCCCAGCTTCCATCAGCCGCCTGGGACTTCAACAGATAGTAGAAGCATTCTGGAAAGAGCCACTGCTTCACGTTCTCCGTAGTTTTGGGTATCATGGCTACCCACGCCGTGTCGTAAACTTGGCAACTCGTTGTGCAGAGGCCATAGTAGCTGTGGTAGCTTGCGAAGGCTCTAGTGACGAGAGATTTTGCCGATGTGGCTAGGTCGTTGTCGACTGGTATAGTGCCGTTGGTGATTGAAGGGCTAACGGAGCATGACATATTAGCGATGTCATTAGATAACATTGGATTATTCCACATACGACATCTTGTGCTGGGGAATTTCAGTAGATCGGTCAGTGTTGTGGTGTGTTTGATAGTGAGAAGACTGTGTGGAAAGCTTTCAGTTGATGCTGCCATCTCGGATATCTGCAGTCCTGTTCTCTCTTTTCTCATGGTCGTCTCGCCTATCTTCACAAGTCCCACATAAGTCTAGATGTTACACCCTTGTTTGTTTTCGGCACGTCATAGCGCAGGCAGTGTAGATGCAGGTTGGGTGGCAGGGCTCGGGGAGTGTAACCATAGATACTACACCCCTTCCCCTGCTGTCCAGGGGTGAGGCAGAGAGGCAGAGAGATGAAAGACAAGATCGCCAATAGCAATGAAACAGATTCGGATCTTGATTTCTGAACATTTTGAGTTCAAAGCAATGCAACTGACCACCGGATAGCGCGGGGCTCTTGACATCCAGTTGTTGCCGGCGGCATATCACTCATGTGCCCTCGTGTAATGCAGCTTGGCTTCATATCTCCGAGTTAAGAAACAGGCTTTCCGTGCCGCGACTGCAGGCTTGGTTCGTCACATTATACTTCAGTCGTGCAGTCACGGGCATCGTTGCGCGCGCGTTCCGTCCGTTGAGCATCTTCAGAACCAAGGACACCCCCATCGAATTGGTTCTTTTCCACCATCTCTTGTTCGCACAAGACCGTCACCACTTCTTTACTCCTCTAAGCATTTACGTTAGAACACGAAACCTTCAGCACATTACTTTGACATTATCACCATGGCTACGGAGAAAGGGTCCTCTGACAACATGGCCATCTGCGAGGCAATTCAAGCTGCAGGAGATGCAGCTTTCGAAAACGAAGTCAAGACTGAACATATTGTAGAAAACACCCCTCCACAGCCCTCGTTGTCGGATCATGGCTCGATGTCCAGCGATGAACAGCTTCATACGACGCTCTCTGGCTCAAGCAGCACGACTGTCGAGTTCGTTCCTCAGCATTGCTTCTCGGCGATTATGAACCCTGAATGTCAACATGCCTGGGCTGCTCAACGCCTAAAGGTAAATGATCCAAACACCGATATGAAGATGCGCAAATATTGACTCGCTTCACTGCACTAGATCGCCGACTCTCCATACGAATACGTCTTGACTCTTCCGTCCAAGGGTATCCGTGAGAAGTTCATCGATGCATTGAACGTTTGGTTCCGGGCCCCCGTGGACAAGACCAATGCAATCAAAGAAGTGATTGCTATGCTCCATGACTCGTCTCTCATGTAAGGCCCCTGTTTCCTTACAGTTCTATCAGTACGCTTACATCTCAGTATCGATGATTTCCAAGACAATTCGCCCTTGCGTCGGGGCAAGCCTTCGACACATACCGTCTTCGGTCCGGCCCAGGCAATTAACTCGGCGACGTACGTTATTGTCAAAGCAATTTCCAAGATCCAGGCATTCACTGATCCTGCATCGCTGGCCGAACTGACTGGTTCTTTCTCCCGTCTTCTCGATCACCAGCTCGAAGCTGACATATTGCAGACATGATTTTGGCGATATTTGAGGGCCAAGCTATGGATCTCTCATGGACCTTTAACAATACTGCCCCCTCAGTGGAGGAATATCTGTTGATGGTCAATGACAGTAAGATTCTCGAGTTGAACCAACCACGTCATTCGCTAACCGATGTTTACACAGAGACTGGAGCCCTATTCAGGCTTGCAGGCCGTCTTCTCAGAATATACTCGAAGGAAGATTTGGGTGAGAACGCGGCAGAGTCCATCAACAAGATCGTGTCGCTCCTCGGGCAGTACTTCCAGATCCGAGACGACTATATGAACCTGGTCGACACGAAAGTAAGTAGCTCTCCATATCTGGTCCTTTACCTTTCTTTTCCATGGATATTGAGGTACGAACTGACATGGCTTCCGTAGTACACTGACCAGAAGGGTTTCTGCGAGGACCTTGACGAAGGCAAATACTCGCTTCCACTTTTACACGCTCTTCAACATGACTCCACTGGCATTCTTACCAGCATGCTATCGATGAGGCGGACGCAGGGGAGACTCTCTGTGCAGCAGAAGGTCCTAATGTTGGAACGAATGGAGGCATGTGATAGCTTAGAGTGGACCAAGTCACTCCTGGGTGATCTTGATGGCCAGATTCTGGCGGAAATCGGGAACCTGGAAGGGGAGACAGGCATGGGCAAAACTACCCTGAGGAGGCTGGTCGAGCTGCTAAAATTAGATGGCTAGCTAGGTACTTTTCTTAAAGAATTGCATTGCTTGAGAGCCATGAAGAAAGACCGCGTGAAAGACGTGTGAAGACCGAAGTCCGACATGGACAATCCACTGTAGCATCCCGTCCAGTGAAGGAAACCCGGCACCGGTGGCGCCATCACGGACGAGGCCCTTATCTCTTCTCTAAGCGAGCAAGGAAACGATCCATCCCTGGGTGGATAAGCGCCGGTTGGAATAGACTTTCGGTCTCTGAAACCGGGACGGCCCGGCTCATCCCCGTCCGAGCGTTGATCCGGGTTGCTACCCAACTACTCTGGAATCGATAGCGGCTGAGTGCATAGTTACACTGCTCAATGTTACCTTACTAAGCCGGGAAGTGGCCTCGTCGTATCTTCCACCCCATCTTTTACCACAGAAAGCGGGCCAACTTGCAAGGGCTCAAACTCTGTAAGACCTTGCAGTTGCAGGCCTTCGGAATTCGCGTCAGCTGTCCTCGTCATCGCTGAAATGGAATTGTCTCGGCGTTGTCAATCTCCTTTGCGGCCGTTATAATCGCCGACTTGATTACGAATGCGAGATCGTCATGATACAATCCTTGGCGCTCGCTTGAGCTTGCGAGGCCCCCTGCTGAGAGATCAGATCATGCTCTCGATCCTTCTGGCCGAGCTGGAGTAGGTCCAAGCAACCGAGACCCGTATAGTGTAGTCATGCGCATTATTCTCTGCAACGTTGATTCTATAGATCTTTTCTCCATCCCCACTAATCATGTACACCAAGTTTATCAGCAATTGCAGTAGTTGGGTTTTATCAAGTGGGCACACGAGAACTCCACTGGCATCCTGTCAAGACGCGATTTCCAAGATAGACACTTCATCGATTGCAACACCGCTACCGACTACGGAACAAACTCCCTGGAAAACCACCACCCACCATCAGATCGTAATCTCTTCCTTCCTTCTCCGCACCGCCACCTTCGCAGTAGGACTAGCATTGATGTTGAGCCCGAACTTCCTCGGCTCGACGCTCGACCCTTCAACCAGTTTGACGTCGTACTTCAACAGGATATGACACAACACAAGCTTGATCTCCTCGGAAGCGAAGAACCTTCCCGGGCACGCATGAAGCCCATACCCGAAACCCATGTGGTCGGGGCTGACGCTCACAAGCTGCGCTTTGTTCTCCTTGCCTGGTACCTGGCGCATCTTGTAGAAGCGATGTCCATCGAATTGGTCCGGGTTCTCGTATGACTCGGGGTCCCAGTGCTTGTGGGCAGAGACGAGGGTGAGCTTGTTCTTAGGCAGGACCGTGCCGTCTGAAAGCTTCACGTCTGCTGTAGTCATACGGCGCATGCTTGCTGGTAATGGATTACGTTAGCTGCTCGGATTCGTTCTGCAGAAGCACAGAGACATACCAATTGAAATAGGCTTCAAACGCTGGCTCTCTTTCAGCACGCTGTCCATGAGCTTCAGCTTATACAACGAATGCTTCGACCATCCACTTTCACCCAGAACCGAAATAACCTCTTTCCGTAGAGGCTCAACGAGGTCAGGGCTGTTCGCAATGTCGAACATGACCTGGGTAAAGAAGTCCGTGGTGCTATGGATAGCCGCCACGGAAAGCGAGAGTTGCGCACAGGCTGGATCATAGTAGACCTTCTTGTCCTGCGCCGTCTGCTCCAGCCACTCAATTGCATCATTGTACTCAACTTTCTCGCCTCTCTGCGCGGATTCAGCCTTTTCGATGCGTCTTTTCTCAAGCAACGGATGGATCAGACTCCGCGCGTCCCGGACCAAACCGCGAGCAGCAGTGCAGTGCGGGAGGAACCACTGGACTAACGGTCGAAGCCAAGATGGCCAGAGGCGTAGTTCCTCGACGGCTCTAAAGGCGACGACCGCGTATGTAGTGGTGATTCGAAGCCACTGTGGGTTTCGGCACATTTCGATCCCCAAGAAGACGCGGGAGGTGATGCGTGCCATGAGTTGCAGATTTGCTTCTTTGGCGACGATTTCGTGCCATTCTGGTTCAGTCCAGGTCAGCTACTAGTTCTCATCGCGTTCTGGGAGGAGTCCGTGGCTCTAACCTTCGTTGTCCGTATAAATATCCCTCAACACCAAGCTGCACTCATCAGACACTGGCTCGGTTACCAATGTCAGTTGATGGGTCAGCTGGTGCCGAGCAACAAGCTTCATGATGTGGCTCTCCGTTGTTCCCTCACGGAATCCTTCAAAGCCCGGGAGATGAGCATAGAACCACTGTTCCACAAGTCAACAAACACTCTTAGTTCCGGGCTATCTGTCTGCTTACCTTGAAGGCCGCCTTTGTGAAGCTGAGCTGGTCATGGTTGCGAATCTCATAGGCATATTTCGGTGGCAGAATGAAGATCTCGCCAACGTCGCCCATGATACGGAAAGGCTGACCTGGAGCCAGTTCAAGGCCCTTAGCAATGAGTTGGCGAGCGCCAAACATGAACTCCTTCTTAGCGCGGACGTTGGTGAGCTCTCCGAGTCTTTTGCCATTGACCAACTGGAAGCGTGATGGCTTGAGCCATCGTATGCTCCAAATGGCAGCAAAAACGGTTAAGATGGCGAAAGTGACCGAATATGCGACTTTTTTCGATCCATCTAAATGATAGCCAGGCGTTGTGTTGAACAACCCAGAGCTTTGAGGGTCTGATGAGTTGTCCATGTTGATGTTGGGTCAATGTTGGTTGGAAGGCGTGAAGCAGTTTGCAGAACAAGCAGTATGCAGAACAAATCAAGTCTTGCGAGTGCCCAAGACGGATGGCTTCATCCCCGTGGACAAGCAGGTCCTGTTCTTTTGTGGCCCTGGTCGTTCAACCGGCCTCGTCGGCACTTCAAGACACTACTCGCCCCTCTGGCGGTGGGTGTAACTACACTTGCCGGTATCAAGTGCCGGTTCTCATCGGTGACTTCCGTGCAATTCAAGGCGAACGAGGGGCCACCGATGCCGTGTCGATACAGATCACCGAATAATAGGCGTACCCCAGTAGAGTCCAGGTCTACGAAGTTGGACCCGCACTCACTGGCCAGGCGTGGCTGTAGTTTCCCCAGATCCTCGCAAACGATAAACGACGGATCGTACGATGCTTGATCGACCTAATGGGATACCTCGGACTTTGAGAGATAACAGGGCCCGTGTGTACCCTTCAAACCGGGGAGAATATCGACATGACTCCGGCCGTGTCCACTCACATAGTTTACGTCTCGGCAGGTAACGGACACCAAACACCGGATGGAACTTTCGTGCTGAATCTCTTGTTATTCTTGGCGACGACATGATATGATGCCGAGTATCCGGATAGTACTGCGTCTTCGGGAGATTCGTATACTCCGGAAGGAACTTCAGTAGCCAATGGTAGCTCGATGACCGTGATCGGGTCAAATGCGGAATCACATATCGGAGAAACGGAAAAGCAAGCAGCGGGAATGGGAACTGTATGTCATGAAAATAGACTGGTGGCTTCCCCGAGCCTCTAGCCGTCGTTCTCGAAAAGTCCAGGACCCTACTCTACTGTTGGAACTATACTACTACACTAAGATTCATAACTCAAAGATGGACATGGCCGAGAGCGTATTTTCTGTGTCATCTTCACTATGCAGACAGTGGCTTCCACTCCCCTGGAACACCTTGGAGCAAATCACTTCTCATCCAACAATTTGTGTCATACTCGCTGGATTTACCTGTTACCATCTCACGGGTTTTCTGACCTCTTGGCTCTTCAGAGTCAAAGTCCCCTTCTTCGGCTACCGAAGCATACTGGAGCCGACATGGTTCGTTCGTCTCCGTTTCGTCTGGGCAGGAGGCTCCATCATCAGTGGGGGTTATGAGAAGGTAAGACAGACCATCTAACGCACTGTTTTGGTAATGAGAGCTGACTTTGTCAAGTTCAAAACATCCATCTTCCAGGTCCGCAAACTCGGCACAGACATCGTCATCATTCCCCCCAACTACATTGACGAAGTCCGCAAACTATCCCAAGACAACACGCGATCGGTCGAACCCTTCATCAACGACTTTGCGGGCGAGTACACTCGTGGAATGGTGTTTCTTCAGAGCGATCTGCAGAACCGCGTCATCCAGCAAAAGTTGACGCCGAAGCTGGCTTCATTGACCACGGTCATGAAGGAGGAGTTGGATCTTGCTTTCTCTCTTGAGCTGCCGGATTTAAATGGTATGTTGCAACACGCCTAGGAAAATGATGTGATTTCTAACATCAATCAAGATGACGAATGGGTCAAGGTTGACATTGCCGCTGTCTTCGTTCGGATCATCTCTCGTATCTCTGCAAGAGTCTTCCTTGGACCGGAAGACTGCCGGAACGAGGAATGGCTCGCAACTACAGCAGAATACAGCGAAAGCTTGTTCATCACAGGGTTTGTTCTACGTGTTTTTCCTCACTTCCTACGACCACTTGTTGCACCCCTACTCCCGTCATACAGAACGCTGCTGCGTAACGTGTCGTCAGGGCGACGAATAATATGTGGTATTATCCGCTCCCGTGAAGCACAGCTGAAGGCTTCATCCGGTACACACCAAGATATCCTGCAGTGGATGATGGATTCTGCAAGCGGTCGAGAAAAGAGGCCCGAGAACCTGGCCCAGCGAATGTTGATCCTGAGTCTGGCATCGATACACACGACGGCCATGACAATGACGCACGCCATGTACGACTTGTGTGCCCACCCAGAGTATCTCGAACCTCTTCAAGAAGAGATGAACGAAGTCCTTACCAACGGTGGATGGCAGAAGACTACATTGAATAGGCTTCACAAACTCGACAGCTTTCTCAAAGAATCGCAACGCTTCAACCCTGTCTTCCTTCGTGAGTATACTCAATCTACAATTGTCGTTGAATACCTGCTTATGCCTTTTTAGTAACTTTCAATCGCATCTACCACAAGGCCATGAAGCTCTCAGATGGAACACACCTCCCTTCTGGAACTCGCATTGCTGTTCCTTCACACGCCATGTTACAAGACCCTGTCCACGTCCCAGGCCAATCCCCCCCCACGGAGTTCGATGCCTTCAGATACTCCAAGATCCGCGAAACCTCAGAGTCTGCTCAGAAATTTCTGTTTTCCATGACCGACTCCAGCAACATGGCGTTTGGATATGGAAAGTATGCCTGCCCCGGAAGATTCTATGCTTCAAATGAGATGAAGTTGGTGTTGGCCAATCTTATCCTTCGCTACGAGTTCAAGCTACCTGACGGGGCGGCTAGGCCTCGCAACATCACCATTGATAGCGACATGTTTCCGGACCCAAGGGCTAGACTCTGTATTAGAAAGCGCAGATTGGGCGTGTGATGGCATGCCTTATGTGTCTGATTATACGGGAAGAAACTTGCGCATGTTCGCGTCTCATCCATACACCAGGTAGCAGGCAAATCAATAACTACCATAGCGAGTTAAACCAGCCGTACTATCGCCATGGCTATATTTTATAGGCTTTATAAATACAATCATGCTAGACGAGAGAGACTACGCCATGAACTGGAATGTTATTCCCCGTTCACTCACATTTACCATGAACAGCTGAAAGTAAATTTATGTAGCCTGCTGATTAAATGATAATAGCAACGAAATTATATACCTATACTACGCTGTGGTCAATTTTGGTTATAGTAACCACGATGCAGGGAACCATTACAAAGCCAACAGTTACGACTAATATATCTTAATCCACGTCAACAAGATGGCTGTCGAAATCGGCGCTGAGACTCCCTGGGGATTGGCACTGTAAAGCTTTACCTCTAAGAGTTTCTCAAACCCAAAGAGCGACAAGATCAGAACAGAGCACCAAATAGAGAGCTCATATAGACCACATAGCCTATCTGTTTTCAAAAGACTGCTGATGATTCAATTGGTGCATCTTGTGATCCTCTTCTTATACCCGCCCACAGGCCCTTGACGTATTCTCCACCCAAACAACCACCGTCTCATGCATGGTAGGTATGCTGAATTAAACTTTTACCGCCGTCTATCGATCATGAGACCCCGAGCCGAGAAGAAAATTGCCGGTATTATATAGCAAAATAAGAGGCATACGATATATCTAGTCTGAGCCTATATCTAACAGGCTGACGGCATTAAAGACACGATGAATTGGTCAATTCAGCTGCTCGAACGAATGTTCTAAAAAGCGTGCAGGGCCCAAATAATTATCTCCCTTGACTCAGTCCGCTGGGCGCTGACTGCTGAAGTAGATGTGGCAACTGTAGACTAGGGTTACCCTTTAGATAAAATGATTGTTTCGATAGAACCCTTGAAGAGATAGACTCACTCAGTTAGTCCCATACCTAACACTATTTACTTGATATGAATAAAGGACTAAAGCTTCCGATAAGCCGCCTGGAAGAAAAGAGTCATGATCCTGCCATGGGGATACTCCGCCACTGTGCCCCGTCCCTGCAGCAAAGCGGCGGGAGAGCGAGTCCGGATATAGTGATCGATATTTTACCGTCATCCATGCCCGTGCTAAAACGTCTCTTTCAAAGCGTAGGACTTCAAATGATCATAGAGTCGCCCCATAGCTGCCTGTCCTGGCGTCTCTAACCTTCCCGGATCCTGGTCACAATCCCCTGGACGACACATGTCAATCTGTTACCTCGTGAACCTCTTGTCGATCTGATTTAGGTGCGATCAAGAGCATCATCCATGCCATAAATATTCAGATTACAGGCAGCACCATTTCGTAATGTAAGAGGCAGAAGGAGATATAAGTTAGTTTGTCATTGCGAACCATTATAACATGAATCTACATGACCCTCCAATAATTCAACGCAGACCTGAGATTGACACCCAAGGATAAACACCTGATCGTCATATGCCATCATGGTACAGCTAATACTACACTACCCTTGGTCTTGGCGTAAGTGCAACTTAAAATCTACACGAGACGTGCCTGCGCATATGGACCCCATTATTTACGTTGCGTGCCACGGAACACTACGCGAGGGCATCTTCGGTTATTCGGCTTCTTGGCGCCAAGGTACTACAAACAGAATGTCCTCAGCTAGTAGACTGCATAAAGAGTCATGAGATAGATTTCCGAGAAGCCGAGAGGTTTGCAGGGAGATGACAGTTAGACGGGGTTGAAAACGCTCAACTATCGAACCATGGCGGTGAATTTTGCCTCGTGAAGCATAGCCAATACCAATAAGGAAGCCCGATGGGCCGAGATACACCGTGGCGAGAGAACAATGGTTGGTACAGATGGCAATATTGTCTGTGGGGTCGTTCTAGACTTCTCTTTTGTTAACGGAGTGGCAATAGCATACCACGTCCACTGTCTCTTGGAGCCAACTTAGCAGTCTAAATTACAAACGCTAATCAGCTTTAAAAAATACCTTTCCTTGCATCAGAGACGGCTCAATATATCTTTCCTACTAAAAAAAGGCTGCCTGGGTGACCAATATCACAAATTAGGGATGATGAAGCACTGCAAACTAGAAGGAGTCACCAGAACATGAAGAAATTTTCAGCCCGCAGATCTGAATAGTCCAATAGATGAGTTAGGCACTCACGCTACTAATAAGGCAGCTCGCAAAAGGCCAAGACTGTCGAGAGAAAATCAATAGTGGGTTCAAGCGGCCGCTCCCTGCTGTTGCGTCAGCCTCCCTTTACAGACTTAGGGTCTCGTACTCACAAACTCAGCGATATCTCGAAGAGAAGGTCGAAAGTGATTTATTTCTACGGTTTAAAAGACAAGGGGAACATTCTGAACGTGCTGTGTTTGGTGCTAAATGTATAGTTTGTGAATAGAGACGATTTAGTAGGCATGGGGCTGTTGCTGTATTAAAATAAGGCCGTATTTTAACATTTCACAAGCGCATTGAACTATTTTAGCTGCCGTAGACAAGAAAATTACGTCAGAGTGAACTCGATGCTATTGGTACATTTCGTTGTTGACCCGAAGGGGAGAAACAAAGGCTTTTTGTGGACAATATTCCAGGATCGGCCGCTATATGCTCCAAGCACCAGTTTGGGTAAAGGGAGTGATGCATCACATTCTCGTATTCCTAAGCGATAGGATGATTTACATCCATGTGCCTGCAGGTTTCGTCTATGATCTCCAGTTGAGCTGGTGCACGCTGCATAGAAGATGCCGTACCCGTAGATACTATAGTATTCCAATGAATGCTTCCGCATCAGCGCTGAGAACGTCCACGGTGGCCTGTCCCTCCAACTACTTCAACTGCAAGTGCCTCACCAGCAGCGATCGCACCGGAAAAGTCGACGGAGGACTCGGTGACAGCGTCTTTTCCATCAAGTCAGGCTTCTGCGGCATGGGAAAGCTCAACTTTTACAAGAGCGGCAGCAACTTCCTCATGTACAAGGATGGCGGTGATGGGTCGGTCATTGGTACTTGCTATCTGAACAATGGAGATGCTGGGAAGCAGTGCGGCATTACGGGTGGCAACTCGATCATCACGGGGGGGTATGTGTGCTATACTTATGTCTGCAACTAGTGAGACATCTTGCTTGGACTACTACTTCTTGAGCATGGACGAATACCTTAGACAGCCATCATCAAACATCAAAACGAGATATGGCTCTTCTCGAGCATTTTACTTCATATAGTAGTCAGGCCCACGGTGTTAGCAATGAAAATTGAATATCAGTAGGAAGTCGATTCGATTTGAACCCTTTATGCCTAAGACTATCTCACTACGTGATGAAATATATGCAACGGC
Source organism: Neonectria punicea (assembly GCA_037954315.1). Taxonomy (NCBI): domain Eukaryota; kingdom Fungi; phylum Ascomycota; class Sordariomycetes; order Hypocreales; family Nectriaceae; genus Neonectria; species Neonectria punicea. The sequence continues at coordinate 49,739 of JAZAVJ010000044.1, read as the reverse complement.
GACACGACAGACTAGAGACGTGACCTATTGCCTAGTAACCGGTGCGGGACCCGGAAGTAGTGGCTCGGCCCGCCACCCCTAGCCGCTTTAGCTCCACAGCAAGTAGATGAATTACCACAACCGGGAGGCACCGCGGATCCTGGAAGAATTGTATTGATGTAGGGAACTTAAGCCGAGCCCTGGAGATGTCAGACTTTCTAATTAAGTAGTCTCATTGAATGTCTACTTCTATCTTCACATGGCCCAACTACTGATACTGCTTTGAACCCTGCAAGAACTTCCTGGCGGACACCCTATTGTGGAACAAATGGTCCAGTATCTCAGTCGTCATACCCTTCAACTCCGACAGTCTAAAGTAAGCCCAGACAAGGAGCATGACGGTGAATCCTGCAACCGGAAACGCAGCCTTTCCTTGCAGATTCCCCCCTGCCGGGTTCAGCATGTACGGAGTCACGATGACGTTGATGATGAAAAGGACATAGTAGGTGTTCCGACCGAGCGAGATTGCCTTGGCGCGGAGGTTTGCGGAGCCTACTCTGGATGCGATACCGTATGGGATTGGACCGATGGTGAGGCCTACGGGAAATACTCCGTTAGTTTCGTGTTTCCTAGTGAATGCGGTGGGCCTCACCGTAGTTGAAAAACCATATGAGCAGGAGAGCAGACTGAGCCCATCGGATGTTGTCTTTGTTGCTGGTGGCAAGGTCGAGGAAACCAACAAGGCTCATGACCGGTATCATGAAAGTCAGACCTCCGATGTAGAGAGTTCTCCAGCCAAAGCGAGTCATCATGAACCACGATGAAACAGTGCCGACGAAGGCAAGACCAGCGTTCCCTGGAAAAGTCAGTAAGTAGTAAGTGACAGTGAAAGTGGGTGTTGCTCACCAAGCGACATGTTGAACGAGTTACCGGGTGACAGGCCAGCAAAAGTGAAGAAATACGTTATGTAGTTCTAGATCACGAAACCCGGGAGGATCTGATAGCCCCAGCCAATCATGTCAATCTCGGTACGACGCATGTTCTCTCCCCTGAAGCAGTCGAGGTACGAGCCCTGGGTGTTCATCTCGCGCTCCGTCTCAATAGTGCGAGACATCATGGCGATGGTGTTCTTAGGGTCGATATCATCCGGCGCAGAACACAGTCTGCGCAGACTCTTCTCGGCCTCCTCGAGCCGTCCATTTCGCACCAGCTACCAGGGAGATTCGGGCGCAAGGTACATGACGACGATGAGGAACGGTGGCCCGCCTACTGGATGGCGAAGGGGATGCGGTACGACCACTACGTTGGGTTGGACAGCATTCCTGGGAGGACGCCAAAGGCAATCAGCTTGCCCATGACCCAGCAGAGGTTGACGTAGACGGTCAAGTAGCCGTTGAGTCTCAGGGGAGTGACCTCGACTGCGTATGAGGGCGTTGCGGAGGCGAAGAAACCGCATGGGATTGATCTGAGGAATTGGTTGAGGATGTCTGATACAGTGAACGTTGAGCTTACATGAACAATATCCCAACCACCAACACCTTCCGCAACCCCCACCGATCCGCACAGTACCCATTGGCGAACACACCAACAATCTGCCCGATATTACTAACAACCGTCAAAGCCAACTGCCACCGCGCGAGAACCGAGTACGTCCCATCTGGCAGCTGCTCGCCGTACCGCTGCTTGAACTGCGGAAAGGCGAAGAACGAGTCCATCAGCAGCAGCCCGTACGACTCCATGATGGTCGACATGGACACGGCGACGGACCATGCCACGGCCTTGCGGTAGTGGCGGAAGGCGTCTTTGATCGAGAGGCTGGTTTCGACGCGTTTGCCTTCGTCGGCGGCGGCGTCTTGTGGTTGCTAGGTTTGTCGTTGGGGGTGCGCTCCTCCACGTGGGCGGACGTGTCTTTTTCGTTACTGGCCATGGTGAGTGTAGGAGAGAGGATGAGCTATGGATGTTTAGAGATGGCAAGTTGCGAGTGATGCCGGGTAGACTTTGTTGGGCGAGCGGAACTCTATATATCGTAAAGCCAGCGTCTTCATAATTACCAGGCCTCGCTTCCCCAGCTCTCCCAGATCCCCACAGAGTTCAACCCCCTTTTGATGCGTCTACGACTTACACTCGGCCCGTAGAATCATTGCAGAGACAGCCGGCAGTCGGCGAACAGCGCGATGCAATTGGCCGGTCGCTACTCGGCGATCTGGGGTTCTCCACTGCTAGCGGAGGTCTATTGAATGTTGGATTGCGGTGACAAGACGCCATTGAGGACCAGGTTGGTGTGAGGGCTGGGCGGTATGACTGGGCTTGGGTATGGGACTGGTGGGAGCATGCGAGTGGAGGGTTTGGCGAGGAGTTGAGACTATTTTGTGCGGAGTTGAGGAAGGCCCGTGGTCAAGTGCCGGTCTGGAACTTCGATACACTTAACCGAGGGAGTTGACTTTCGATAATTAGTTGGGTGGACGGTGCTAGTATTCAGAGATGTGTCAGCGTGATGGCAACTATTGATCCATCATCAACCTGTCTGAGCGCTATGTATGGCATCACAAATCTATACATGCTTTTCCTGCGGGTGATGATTACAACTTTCAAATGCCTTAATCTCAGTCGTTAATTGTACCATAATGTCCACTACAACCTGGGGTGGACAGGTTCATCTCCTATCTCCTCCATCTTCTCATCTAACATCTTGGTCATCTTCTTAACCACATCCGCATACTTTGGATCCCCATAGCAATTAAACAGCTCTAACGGATCCTCCTGACAATCAAACAACTGCCACTCCTTCTCCTCGCCACCCGGCCTCGTCCCCTCCAGCCCGAGATCCTCATTGTACCAATAAATCAACTTATACCGCTGATTACGCAGGCCGTAGTGCGCATACGCCTCATGGATAATGTCCTGATGCATCCAGTACCGGTCGTACGCAACCTGCTACCAGCTCGCGGGCGTCTTGCCCTGGACGAAGGGGCGGAAGGACACGCCCTGCATGTACGTGGGGATGCGCGCGTCGGCGAAGTCGAGGAACGCCGGCGCGAAGTCGACGTTGCAGATGATGTCCTTGCTGATGGAGCTCGCGGCGATCTCGCGCGGGTACCGGATCATGAAGGGCATCTGGAAGCTCTCCTCGTACATGAAGCGTTTGTCGAAACCAGCCGTGTTCGTCGAGGAAGCCCTGGTCGGATGTGTAGATGACGATGGTATCGTCGGCGAGACCCTCGTCGTCCAGACAGTCGAGCATGCGGCCGACGATGTCGTCGATGCTTTAGATGGTGCGGAGATAGCGCTGCATGTAGCGCTAGAACTTCCACTCCGCCAGCTCCTTTGGACTCTTGAAGATAAAGGCTTCGCCTGATTCTTTGCAGAATAGCTTCAGGGACGTGACGTCCTCGGGGGCGGGGATTTTGCGGTCTTGCCACCACCACATATCGATCATCTTCTCGCCAACTTGAGACCTGGGTCCTTCGGGCTGCAAGATGCCCAGGTCGTTGTACGTCAGGTCCTCTGCCACTCTCATCTTGGCGACTTTGGCAGCATTGGCGCGGTTCTTATAGTCATCGGTGAAGGTATCGGGGAGGCGTAGGGGGTCTTCGTAGAGGTCTTTATACTTTGAATCGTACTCCCACGATCGGTGAGCTTTACGGTGGCACATTGAAAAGAAAGGACGGGACTTGTCGCGTTTCTGCATCCAGTCGATGGACTTGTCGGTGATTATGTCAGTGGCATGACCGGGAACCCTCGTGGTGCCGGAGGGTTAAATAAAGGCAGGATCCCAGTACTCTCCCTGTCCAGGAACGACGCTCCAGTGATCGAAGCCCGTGGGTTCATGATCCTCGCCCTCGCCGAGATGCCACTTGCCGATCATGGCGGTCTGGTAGTTTGCGGCCGACGCGCGCAGCTGCTTGGCGACGTTGGGCAGGCGCTTGTTGATCTTGGAATCCAGGGTGACGACGCCGTTGACGTGGTTGTGGGTGCCGCACAGGACGGCGGCGCGCGAGGGCGTGCAGATGCTGTTGGTGACGTAGCAGTGGTCGAAGCGCATGCCCTCGTTAGCGATGAGGTCGAGGTTGGGCGTGGAGTTGATGCCGGCGCCGTAGCAGGAGACGGACTTGGAGGCGTGGTCGTCGGCCATGATGAAAAGGATGTTTTGGGGGGCGTGAGGAAGGCATTGTGATAGTGAAGATGGTTATAGAACTGTTGACAGAAGCAGTGGAAAAACGGAGATGTTGTGTGGTAGAGTCTTATAATATGATTGACATTGGAGGAATACTCCAGATCCGTAAGTCAGAAACATGACCATCAAACCTGGGAGTAGTACCAGCATCATCGAAGCGAACTCGGGCAGTCGGCGAACGACTCCATACGCATCCCATGCAAAGTAGACCACACGCATCACGAGCCACGTATCCCACAGCCCAAGGTTGAAGGACTCGCCGGGGATGCCAAACTGCGGGCCATTCTCCAGTGGGGTTTGGGTCATTAACGCTCTTATCGGGGACTCGAACGCGGAGGTGTCCATCTCCGAAGCTGGGTTGAGCATCGTTGGCTGCGTAGTGACGGGTGCGACGACGTCAGCTGGCGCTTGTTGAGGCGCCTCTACACTCTCGACGCTGTTGTCGACGAAGCCGGCGCTACGGGGGACACTATGCACGCTGCGGCGTTTGTGTCGCTGGACGGTCACCGCAAAGCGAGGCTGTTGCGTGGTGTCGTCGTCCGGGTCAGAAGAGTCTCGTCGGTGTTCGGGTTCGCCGGCCGCGTGCGACTGGATCACGGCATTGAGATCTTTGATGAGATGCTTCATGAGGGCGGAGTCTTGATACAGACGCTTGCACAGCGCCAGGACGGGGATGCATGTGCGGATGCGACATCAGGCGTGATGTTCGGTCCGTAGGGAGCAGCAGTAACCGGCTGAGGAAGAGGATCAGACGACAGGCGTGGTACCGGCAGACGGCGATGTCGTAGTGAGCCGTCACTCGACAGAAACTAATGTTGGCCCAGTCGGTGAGGGTGGAGATCATGGCTTGGGCGTAATGGAGACACAGGCCTGCAGACATGACGATGTATTCTGGCGAGAAGGCGGATATGGCGATGGCTGGGGCTGCTTCTCTGTAGCCTGATAGGAATAGTCTGCAGACGTCGCAGTGGGTTTGGTGCCATGATAGATGCACCGTGATATATCGGACAAGCCACCGCGAAGTCGAGTACCGCTCCAGATCTCGTAGACTGTACGCCGGGATGTCGAGTTGTTGCAGACTCTTTGCAAACTCATCCACCAAGTCGGCGAGTTGCGGCATGGGCTGTCCCGAGAGACAGCGCTGCGTGACGGGGACTTCGTTGAGGAAGCCGTAGAGTGGAAGTGGGTGTACGTGGCGGAAGAAGTCGTTGATGAGGTGAAGCTGGTCGCGGATCGGTGGAAGCGGGAGCGATCGGTGAGGATCAGTAAAGCTAGATGTCGATACGGAGCCGGTCCAGGAAACACCCGGCGAAACAACGACAGGGCCGTGTTCGGCGAGAGGCTCAGATGGCGGTGTTTGCTGGGCCGCCGGCGAGACAGAAGCACTCGGTGAGCGGTTGACCAGACGCGCCGACCTCTTGAGATCCGGGTAGACGCATTCTCCCGCACGGCTTCGACACGCCGCGCACGAGGGTAAATCGCCGGAGCAACGGGACTTTGGCGAGCGACACTGCACGCAGGCACGAGGGCCTCGTCGACGCTCCGGACGGGACGAAGCTGTGGTTGCGGGAGAAGCGAGGAATGAGCAGGTGAAGTTGAGGCGGTGGCAGTTGGAGCAGGGGTTTGGACTGCCGTCGCATCGGACCTGGATGTGTTAGTGAGGGCATCCAGAATCGAAGGGACAGATGATAACATTGCGACCGCGGCATTGGGCACACATGTTGTTGGACTTGGGAGGAGGCATCACGAGTCAACCTCGGAAGCGTCCATAAACAGCAAGGAATGGCACCTCTGTTCGAGTATCGACGGACGATGATCCCGAAGAGTTGATTAGTTCCTCCACGCCGTTGAGTCTCGCTCCGCTCTCCCCGCCTTATTAATGCACCCACTAAACTGAACACATATTAGTGACAGGCGATGCTCTTAGCCTCGGTCAAGTAGGTAAGTCAAAGTCGGGTTTAATGTTGTATAATTCACTGTCGAGGAGAATAACCATCGCTTCCTTCGCCAACACTCCATCTCGAATCGCCCGCCTTATAAAGAGTCAGTTTCTAAAGAACCCAAAGGAAAAAATGTAACAAATGGAATGAACCATGAGCAGTCTTGTTCACAATGCCCTGATGCCCCTTCTATCCTCACCATGCGATATCCCCATCACCAGTCTACCCCAACAATTCTTCCCGCCAATCTAAACACAGCCTTGCGAGACTTAGTTTGTATCGGAGCTCGACGTACCAAGACCCTTCTCCCGGTTCGACGAGTCGGTCTGGTTTCCATCCGAAGGCTTGATCAAAAGACCCGGGTGGCCGAAGCAGAGCGCAAAGGCGGCCAGGACAACCATGACACCCTCGAGGATAATAAAGGGAACCTCATGCTTGATCAGATCACCATCGTAGCCCTCGCGCAGCTCGGCAACACGGTACGTGCAACGGATCAGAATCAGGAGAATCGACGCCGACAAGCCGATGAAGAAGGTCTGCAGCCGCCAGCTGAACCGCGCCGCGTGGCCGGACCGCCAGTACCGCCACATGTAGTCGACGAAGCAGATGATAAAGAGCACGATGACAATGACCTGCAGCACCAGACCCGCCATGGAGATGTCGATGCCGATGTCGTCGCCGTCGGTCGAGCTCGAGAGGGCGCCTCCGGCGGCCTGGAGCACCAGGCAGACCAGGTCGAAGGGGATGAAGAACCAGTAGAACAGCTTCGGCTTGACGCGGGAGAGCGAGGCGTCGAGGAAGGTGATGGTCTTGGAGAGGGTGACGTAGATGGACGCGGTGAAGAAGACGGGAGCGAAGGTCAAGCAGACTGAAATGGTTAGCAAAGACTATCCCAGTGAAAAGGTTGAAACGGGCTCACCAATCTGGATCAAAAAGCCTTCGTAGGAGAAGGGGTTATCGTAGAGCATAATCCGACCAACGTAACCAAGAATCTCGGCGGCACAACCCGCAATCATGCCGCTCATGAAGCCCCAGCTCTTCCAGCGGATGCCGAGATACGTGTGGACGACGCCGATGAGGGCGAACAGCGCAGCGAAGGTGATGTTGGCGGCCAGCGACGGGCGGTACGTGTACATGCTCCATTCGAGCGGGCAGTTGTCGAGGTTGCAGAGGTTGGCCGAGTCGAAGGCATCCTCTTCGGTGAGCGTCCGGTTCGTCATGATGGCTTTGAGAAGCGTTTCGATGCGATGGTTGTTCAGTAATTATCGGTGTGTTTCGAGATGCGAAGTGTTTGTTAGGGATGCTGTTGCTGATGTTTTGGCACCATCGAGAACACCGCGTTTATATAAACCTCGACCGGGGCTGTAATCTCTCTACACCAACCACACCCAGCAGGACGGGACCGGAGTTGACGCCCTGCCAGAACTTCGGTAGGGCAGAAAAGAGGCCCACGCGAGTGCGAGCCATTTCGATTGCGCGTCGTGTGCAGCCACAATCCCCCCCGTCGTCAGCGCTTGGCATCATAGACCAACGAGCGTGCCGCGTCTCAGCCTCGTTTTTATGGTTAATAGCGTAAGTGGTATGCTTGCTCGTGTTTTCCAGAGTGCAGGCTCGGGCATGTCCTTTTCGGGAAACGGGCAGTACGTTGGGACGGGAGGAGGGAGTACGTGGCGGCGTATACACGGAGAGTCAGCAGAATGTGCATCTTACATCGTGCTGGATGAAGGTGTCGTCGCGTAGACACGGTGTTCTGCCTGTTTAATTATCCAGAAGTCCCAAAACTCCGGGAAAACAGCATTTTAATCATAGACACATAACCAACAATCGACAAGATCATCACAACCGTAAGAAACTGAAGCCCTACGAAGTCCCAGTCTCATCACGACGGGCGTCTCGGCTCACCCGGATACGCTGCATGTGGGTAAGCCGCACCAGCTAATGGCAGCCCGCGTCTCTCGCTGTCTTATCAAAGTGGCTGTCAGCTTCGCCCGTCTGCGTTTGCGTCATCTAGTAAGCTGATGGCCGTTTGAATCATTGACGGTGCGGGAGAAGAACGCTGGTTGGCTGACCCGACCGACGGAATTTTCGCATATTCTCCGGTTTCCTAGTCGGGCGCTAAGAAAAGAGTCCGCGGAAAGATACGGAATTTTGGCCATTCTCCGGGTTTCCCAATCCCGGCCGGTGTTATTCTTTAATTAAGTTATAACTTGATCGTGGGTGTGCTGGTGGGCGTTTGTCTCCATCGTAAGGCAAGGGTTTTGTTCCTTCGGGCAAGCCCTATCGTCATCAGGATTACGGACCACGAGTCTTTCCCTGAATAACTCGGCTTTTATCATCTTTGTTCTTTTTGGAGTTCGACATGTCCTTCCCGTCAAGTCCGTTCTTGCTGCGGACGTGGTCGATGACGAGCCGGGCCCTTCGACTATTCCTCCCATGGCCCGGTTCAAACAAGAGCAAGGGTACTTTTTGGTATGATTTCGTATTTGCCGTATTTAGCACTGCCCCAGACTTCTAGATTAACCCCGACGGGACCGGATTTCATTCAAAGTTTGGCCGGATCTTCACCACCTAGATAAGCCTATCTTTGGCTACTAGCTTGACACAAACCCTAATACATTATCGGTGCTACGACATTGAACCCAGTCATACTATCTCATGAAGCCTGGAACCAGAGTCGTCAGCAGATGAGTATTCCAACCTGTCTTCGCGGACCCCTTGAGTACGCGCTGTCCATCGACTCCCCACGCCGTCTTCGATTAATCCCAAGACTGGGTTCTTGTACCATCACGTCTATATAATCTATATCAAGACTCTTCAAAGACAACATTGATTACTGCGAGCAAGCGGCTGAAATGGGACATGACCTCCATGCAAACCACCAGGGAGGGATATGGCTGACTCTTGTGAGGTAACCTAAGGGAGCATTCTGATTACCCTCAAGTGCTGGATCATCGTTACGAGAGTCAGCTGTGAACAAAGCAATTTACTTCAACCTTTGTTGCATTGCCATCAAGCTCATTTAGCAAACATCTAGGGTGGTTCGTATCGCTGTGATACCGAAACTGGTTGAACCACCAACTTTTGGCGTTTCCTACACACTGCAGGGTAGGTCACCCGATTGGGGCAGAATGGAGAGAGCTGTCAAGCGCTGGGGACCATGAGAATTGTTGTCTTGCCTGCTAAAGCGATTCTACCCTAGATCTTCTTTGGTGGTACTGCGTAACTTTAGTTTATTGTTTGGAGGTTTTTTTGTGTGTGTTATTGCGGGTGCTTGTGATCGGAGGCCAGCACATCATAATGGAAACTGTAAAGAAGGACACCTGAAGCCTTACTGTGCTCAATAGGCGAGATAAGGCATGGTTGTAGCGTTGCACAAATCACAACCGAGCAATGTGCTGGCCGTCACTCCGAACTGGAGTCTCATAGGGCAAACTTGGGTTTTCTCTCAAGGCATCCGTTTCGGTGTGCCAAACTCCACCGGTAATTCTTACTCGCAGTCTATATTGCCGGTCATACAGATTACTAACACTTGGAGGATGATGGCGAGGTAATGTCCCTTTATCAGGCTGTGCACGGTAAATGTGCCACGTTTAAACATCCCTGCTCGTCTAGTACCATGAGAGAGGCATGATTTCCACCCAGAAATCCCAAATTTGTTGTTTATCAGATTTACTCCATAACAAAAATGCATTACATTCTGGGAGTGAAATATGATTAGTCCCCAAGTGATGAGCGTCGAGAGTAGTTAATAGTATAGTGCATGAAATGTGATACTCTGTTAAATCCCAACTACTCGAAGCCTCAGGCATCCTTTTTATAGTAAATGGTCTGCGGATTACAATACGACTTGAGCCCATTTACTCCCAGCTCTGATCCTATCCCACTCATTTTGTGCCCGCCAAAGGCCGCATCCGGTTGGAGCTCTAAGTGAGCATTGATCCAAACATTTCCAGCCTCAAGCTTTCGAGCTAGTCGATCAGCTTGGGCTTCATCCCGTGTCCACACCGATGCTCCGAGGCCCATGTCGCTATCGTTGGCCCGTCGAATCACATCGTCTTCGCTGGACCACTGCAGAATCGGGAAGATCGGGCCTGGGCATGCTGTTAGCTCCGTAACGGTGTCTACTTAGTATTTGACATACCAAATGGCTCTTCGGTGACGATTTTAGAATCATCAAGTGGGTCTTCAATCACGACCGGTTCGATAAAGTAACCCTTTTCGTTTGAGCCAGCATCGATACTACCACTTAATACCTTGACCTTTTCCGTCTTCAAGGACGACATGAGATCTTTGACGCGGTCGAACTGTAGGGCATTCTGGACTGGACCGATCGATACGCCGTCATCCAGCCCGTTGCCCATCTTGAGTGAGTTTACGTGTCGGGTTACTTCAGTAAGGAACTTTTGGTAGATGTCGGAGTGAACATAGACCCGTTTGATAGCGATGCAGACCTTGATAAATGTGAGTATTTGGGTCTCGTAGGATGCTAGGTACTGCTCGACTTACCTGACCCGAGTTGTAAAGAGCAAGAGACGCGACCTGCGAGGGTTGATTAGACACCTTAGTCATTCCAATAAAGACACCTCTCTTACCTTGGCAGCAACAGTCGGAACGTCGACATCGGCACAAACAATTGCTGGGTCATTTCCTCCCCTACGGCAAGTCAGCGAGTTCTTATATACAAGTTAGGGCAGACTTACAACTCGAGCGTCACCCTCTTCAGCGTATTTGCACAGCTCTGCATGACTTTGATGCCAGTTTGAGTCGATCCGGTAAAACTCACTTTGTCCACACCGGGGTTGGCCGTCAACCAAGGGCCAAGATTATCGTCACCACTCAGAACCTGGAAGACGCCAGGAGGAAAGAAGCTGCGACCGAGTTCGGCAAGCTTTAGTCCACAATAGGGTGTGAAAGGTCTAAGGACTATTAGAAAGGACCTTCAATGGAGTTGTAGTAACGCACGAGGGCTTGAGGATGATGGGGTTTCCAGCAACGAGGGCCGGCGCCAACTTGAATGAGGCTAAAGGATTGTCAACTTTGTCGGTTGCTAGGCGATGCGATGGTTACGAACCCAATGAGAGAGGAACTGTTGAAATGGTCAGCACAGGTAAATGTCGGATGATGGATTCACTTCAACTCACAATTCCAGGGAACAATACCAACGGACACCCCTAGATATTCGTAGTCAGCGTCTGATTTCGGCAATTACAAGTTCGTACAGGCAGCTAACCAATTGGCACGTATCGCGTGATGACGCGACGGTCTGGTGTATCCTCAACCACTTCCTCTGGGAAAGGAAGTTTCGAAATGCCCTTGAGTATGTTGGCAGTGGACTCTACTTCGGCCTTTGCAAAGGCCAGCTGTAAACGAGTCAGATAACCGAGCAACAGATATTCCGACTGCATCATTTCCTTACCGGCTTGCCTTGCTCTAACACCAACATTCTCGCAAACCCGGCTGTCTGCTCCAGAAGCGCATCGGCGAACCTGGAAACGGCTTGTTGACGATCTTCTAGTGGCGTATCAGCCCACCCTTGGGCAGCTCGCTTTGCAGCCGCCACAGCCGCTTCTACATCTTTGGGGGTGCTGAGGGGTACGGTAGGGAGGGCCTCGAGTGTTGCTGGATTTATGCCATGGCGGGTCCTTTCTGAGTCAATGAGTTTGCCATCGATGACGTTTTGGAAGCGCGAAAAGTTGAGAGGCTCCATGATGTGGGTGGGTGATGCTCCTGAGCAGCCTTTGGTCGGCCACATTCATGATTCTATCTAAGACTAGACATATATACGTGCCTAAAAACTAGCGAGGTACAGTCCGTTTAGACAACGGCTAAACAGCGTCCCCAGGGTAAATGTGTCCCATTACCCCGTGGGGTTTCATTGCTAGCTTGACGTGGAGAAGCATCTCGGGGTCGGGATTTCTGACTACGCATATACTGAGTCAACGCGGGGTCTTGAACGCCCCATGAATCGAGTCAGGCATCACATGGACACTCGGTTCTAAACGGGTTGGTTTTGGCCGAGACTTGGCAAATGCAAATTTGACAAGAAACGAGGGGGATCTAGAGCGTCTAGTATTAGCTCTTGGGGTGGTAATGCCCATGGTAGGAACCCTTGGAGAACCCCAGGTATAAAGCAGATAATCATTGATGACCAGCACGTTCAGAAAGCTGTACGTCAAGATGCTAGCAACGATGCATATCACCAAGGATGTCACACTTTCGGAGAATGGGCACATCTCAATGCCCACCGTCAACCGCGCCGTGGTGTACTCGGAGCCGGGAACTGTGAAGACGGAAGTGGTCGAGCTACCGATCCCACAACCTGGACGAGGTAAAGTCCTGGTTCGATTGTAAGCTGACTTTTGCGCTCCATTCTACCTTGTACTAAGGAGAAATTGAGGCTTTTCTCGGGCGTTTGCCACACCGATGTTGGATTTTGCTTGAACCAGTTTTCAAATGTCCCAGCACCCACGCCAAAAGGTATGTCAGATCAGGAACGGTGACAGGTATCAAGCTCACCAAACTTTCTTCCTGCAGGACAAATCGGGGGGCATGAAGGTATGTTTACTTTAACTCTCTCAAGACCAGGTTCTCAACGTGACAGGTGTTGGTACGGTTGTCTCACATGGCGCTGGAGTTGAATCTCCTGCCATTGGATCGAGCGTCGGCATTAAATACGCAGCCGATGCTTGCCTTTCATGCGGTAAGGCCAAAGTTTCAACTTCGAACTGCTCACGGACCTGATCACTGTTCAGATAATTGCCTCGAAGGTGGCGAGTCTTCTTGCAAGAGCACCAAGGTCTCCGGGTACTTCACCCCAGGTACCTTCCAACAGTACTGCCTAGCCCCAGCTCACTACGTCACACCAATTCCAAGCGGTCTAGATCTTGCAGCTGCTGCACCGCTGATGTGTGGCGGAATAACCGTATACACGGCATTAAGAAGAGCGGGTTTGCGAGTGGGAGACTGGGTCGTGATATCGGGAGCAGGTGGAGGTATTGGCCACTTGGGAATCCAGTACGCAAAGGTTCTCGGTGGAAAGGTAATTGCAATAGACGCAGGATCGAAGGAAGAGCTCTGTCGAAGTCTGGGAGCCAACGAGTTTGTCGACTTTACCAAGTTCAGCGCAGACGCAGATCTCGCTGCGAGGATCAAGGACCTAACCGGCGGTGGCGCCCGAATCGCATTGATGTGTGCCGCAAGCTCAAAGGCGTACTCCCAGGCGATGTCATGGCTTGGCTTCCGAGGGACCGTGGCTTGTCTCGGGATTCCTGAGAAGGAGGGCACGTTGGTCCCGAGTATCAGCGCCATGGTAACAGACGAGATGAGAATCATCGGTGAGAACCTTTTTGTTGGATGGTGCTCCTTTACTTACGACTGCTAGCTACGAAAACCGGGAACAGATTGGATGCAAGGGAGTGTCTTGAGCTTGCGGCTCAGGGCGGCGTCACTCCTCAGTACCAACTGCGCAAGATGGAAGATCTTTCAAGTGTACGTATGCAATTTACTGTTTCAACTAGGATTTCGACTAATTGTGCCAGGTTTTTGAAGATTTAGAGAGTGGCAGGATTCAGGGGAGGGTAGTTCTTGATTTGAGGTAGAATAAGCCGAGTGGTCTCACAATGGTATTTCCAATCCACCTTAGTGTAGTTTCAAGCATTACCACCTGTCTTTTGCTCTGCATCTACTTTTGGACCTGTGTTCAGTCGAATTCTTGCGTACGTCAGTCCTGATGGATGCTCTGAGCGTCCCGTCTTCCATCCACTAGTCACACGAAACTAGGCACAGCACACTCACGAGACTGCAAATGCAACGCGGCATAACTACTGCACCCTACGTAATCCGGACACCAGGAACAGGAGCTAAGCTACTCACAGGGCAATTCCGACTGTGTGGCGAAGCCATCAAACCCGTCCGAGCAATCCGGGGTATCGAGACTCCCCAGAGTTGATTCGGGCCGTTATCCGCCCATCTCGACCGCACGTCCATAACCAGTACCTCATCTTCTCCCCGGATTCACAACGACCTTCTATTGGATTCCCCGCATCGCAAATCCAGATGGTTGCTGCGCCGTGACACTACTGTAACGCCAAAACGCTAGCCTGGGAGCTTGCATCAGTCTCCCCGCATTGTCGTGTCAGTGCCTTCTGACTCGACCTGACTCGGAGCCCACATGGTCAAGACATCGCAAATGCGCGGTAGTCAATTGGCTAATATGTCAGATTGTACGGTGGATGTCTCTATACGATGTGACGTAGCAAGGTCATGTGCCTCTCCTGACATGAAGGTCAATGACTTGGTAGTTGATACCGCGCTAGGATCGTCTGATGAACTGAAGGCATAGGAATGGAGATGGAAGGGTCCTCTTCCCCAGTCTGAGATAATGATACTTATAATTCCACTTAGAACAGATTAGAGACCTAACATAGTATCAAAGCGTAAACGCAAAGACATCATGACTTCTCTTTTCAAAGAGGCAAACAGTGAAGCCAGCTTTCTGGCAGCTTTTGCTGTTGGAGTCGTCCTACACGTCGGTGTCTTCCGCCGTGGAGAATGGGACCTCTACACCACCAAACTTCTAGGCAGTACGGTTCTGATCAACATTGCCCTTTCTTACGCTTTGTTCACTTTTGCTGCTGATGAGTTCGACACTCGTTGGAAAGCGTATCGAGCAGCCTCTCTGTTAGTCGGTACAGTTTTGGCAGGCCTTTACTCAAGCCTCGTCGTCTATCGAGGCTTGTTCCACCGGTTGAATCGATTTCCTGGTCCATTTTTTGCGAGATTATCCAACTTCAACGTCACTTTGCTCTCCATCAAGAAGTTTCAGCTGTATGAGGAGATCCAAAAGCAGCACGAGAAATACGGCGATATTGTTCGCATCGGTATGTGATTACAGAATTAATCATGATTGATGCCCAAAATTGACATTTCCAGGCCCATCCGAATTATCCATCACCGACCCAAAGGCATTCCACCTCATCCATTCGAACACTTCGCCCTGCGTCAAAGGGCCTTGGTACAACATCCTCCACCCCGTCATTTCGCTGCACATGATCCGGGATCAGAAAGAGCACGCTCGCCGAAGAAAAACATGGGACAAGGGATTCAGCTCAAAAGGTTTGTTCGATATATTCGATATAGCTTCTAAAATTATAAGACATGGGGTTCTAACTCGCCATGCAGCCCTTCGAGATTACGAACCTCGAGTCGCGCGATATACCAACCAGCTCCTAGACAAGCTGGAAGAAACGCAGGGGCTACCATTCGATGCATCAACGCTGTTCAACTTCTACAGTTTCGACGTCATGGGCGATCTTGCGTTCGGGAAGAGCTTCGACATGGTCAAGAACGGCGTGGTGCACTACTTTATGAAGTCGGTGCATAGTAACATGCTGGCTGTCAGTGCATTTAGCCACTTGGTCTGGATGTTTCCTCTGTTCAAAGAGATTCCAGGTCTCAACTACGAACATGTCAAGTTCCAGAAGTGGCTTTCGCAACAGGTTGTGGAAAGACAGAGGGTATGTTGGAGGTGTTTCCCACAACTATACCACACGTTTAACGCTTCCTAGAACAAGCCGGAGGTGCCAGACATCTTCTCTTGGATCCTGGGAGACTACGATGATATCAAGAACCCATCCAAGCAAGACACTGTCAACCTGCACGGAGATGCGCATTTGATTGTAGTGGCTGGGAGGTAAGCTAAGCGTGTCAGCCTGTGAAGTCTAGCGCTTACACAAACTAGTGATACTACCGCCGCATCACTCGCCTGTCTATTTTTCGAACTGGCTACGAACCCCGAAGCCACTCGCCAGCTGCAGGAAGAAATCGACCAATATTATGCGGGCACAGAAGAACCAGATCACGTTGCCCTCTCCAAACTTAAGTATCTCCAAGCTTGCATCGATGAATCCCTTCGCCTTCACCCGCCTGTTCCATCTGGACTGCAGCGGATGACGCCTCCCCAGGGTTTGCAGATCGGAGATGTTTTCATCCCCGGAGATACCATTTTGCAAATCCCGTCGTACACAATGAACCGGGGTAAGAATCAGCCTGTGGTCCATGTGTAGCTGTGGATGATCTAATGACGGTCACAGATACGCGGCTATTCGATCATCCGAATGAGTTTATTCCTGAGCGGTGGACGACAAGACCAGAGTTGACCAAAGACAAGTCCATGTTCCATCCGTTCTCCACAGGTATACACTGAACGATCCCTACGGGTTGATGTCCCCGCTGAACTGGTCCTAGGTCGTTATTCGTGCGTCGGAAAGCAACTGGGTCTGATGGAGCTTCGTTATGTGACCAGCCAGGTTTTGCGACGGTATGATGTCAAGTTGGCTGAAGGTCGGACAGCTGAGGACTTTTTGGCTGGTCTGAAGGACGGGTTTACACTTGCGTCTCCTGGACTTAATCTGGTGTTGACGCCGAGGAAGAAGGAGTAAAGGCGATTCATAGCTTAGGATAGTCAGTATAGAAATGACAGCCTTCGTTCGTGTCAGCGTGCAACCTCCAGACAAATTCGCCACCGCATCAAATAGATAACTGGCAAAGGTACAAAGTGGACATCCCCTGAATCTCCGCGTCGAGCCAATAAACATCCATGCTTAGTGACTAGCCTTGACTCGCGTACGGTAGATAACTTAGACTCGCTTCCCCGCATCCTAACCTCTTTCTCCCCGGCTTCTTGACGTCGTCTCCACCCACCCACCGACCTCACGCATCAACCTCTCCACTCGCCTTCCCTGCAAAAGAGACCTGGCAACGATGGAACAGGGCGCGTCGAAAACACCAGCCCCGGCCGACGACATGGCTGATTCCCGCCGTCTGAAGAAGCGAGAGCTCGACCGCAAGGCCCAGCGGCTTGCGCGGGAGCGCACCAAGAGCCGTATCGCGGAGCTAGAGGCCATGGTCGCGCATCTGCGGGACAACGACGCGAATGCCCAGATTTCAGCGCTCGTGGATCAGCTGTCGCAGGTCACCAGGGAGAGAGATAAGGCTCTGCAGGTGTTGAGGTCGCTTGACACGTCTATCCAGCGGCATCTCAACGCGGCCACGAATACGACTCAATTGTCGACAGTCCCTACAGACGATGCTCTCCCGCCTTCACACGTCTCAGCATCATCGAGGACTGATGCGTCCTCAGAAACACACCGAGATCAAGGATGTGATCCTCCACCGGTAGCTGTCCCCGAACGATCGACCAACTCTGCCATCTGGGACGACGACCTAGGCTGTCTCGGCGGCAATGTCGCCATCACTTTCAACGACAATATCAACCATCAAGGATGCATGGACGTATCCACTTTGCCAGATCTACCCACAAATACCGCTTCAAATGTAGACGTCTCCGGAGAAGACGTCATCGTCCCCAAGGCCATGATTCTATGCCACTGCACCTCATCCAACGGCCACTACAGAAGCCAGAAACCCTTTAACAAATGGCGTGCAGCAAACGAGTCACTAGGGAGATCCAAGAGGTTGTCCCGGCCAGAGATAATAGCAGAAGACCTCACAAGCGAGGACACCCCGATTCGCGCTGTTCTAGAAGGATGGGACAGTGTTGAACAGAGCGGGAAAATGACCGACTCTTGGCGGAAGCTACGCGGTGTCGATGAAGTCTGCTTTCAGACGTGCTCGCAGATAGAGAGACTCGCGATTTTACGAATGATGCATCTGTTGATGACATATCACGGTGATCCAACTCTAGAACGACACGCCTCTCTTCCGCACTGGTTTTTGATGAGGTGAGACATATCCCCCCGGTAAAAATACATGAGACTAAATAATTATACAGGCCGTCACAAGCTATTGAACACTCGTACGCAATCGACTACTTTGTCTGGTATGTCCATTAATCTCGTCCGATCAAACAGTATCACTGACATCCCAAGGCCTGGCGTGCGAGAACGCTTCATCTTCTCCCAACACCAATACTGCACCAACCTCTTCTGGGATCTTTTCCGATCTAGCTTCAAGATCCTCTGGCCATTCGACTTCCGGGATACATACATGCAAAACTCACAGACTGGCCGGTTCCAAATATCGCCTCTTTTTGAGGAGCGCATTCGGGACATAAACACATGGACCATGTCTCCAGACTTTTTCCTACAATTTCCAGAGCTCTATGGCGATATTCCTACGTATATGGGTGTTCCTCCAAGTGTGAGTAATGCGGCATCTGGGTTGGTGTCGTACTTCCCCGAGACTCAACGGGCGGAGGAGAGGAGGAAGAGGCACGATAGCACCGTGTTGCAAAATGGTTTGCTTGAGGCAATAGATATATAATTGAGGGGGATTCAATTTCAAAACATTACAGAGCAAATATATGACTCATCCTGCCTGTATCTGTCAAATCAACTAGACTCACGAATCTTGGTGATGCGGTTATACCCGAGTACCATCCCGATGGGGTAAAGCGCAATCAGTCTCAGACTTTGTGCTTACTTCTTGTTCCAATGTCAAGACTCAAATCCTCAGAGTATCCCTTGACATATCTGAGAAACAGATTCCATACTTCGTCACATCGTTATCAAACCTGCTAAAATGACTACATTCTCATCCATCCCCTCCTACGTCCTCGGCTCAGCCTGCTTCGGTCGCGGGGTCATGGCGATCCTCTCACCACGGAAAGAATACGGCCATGTTGGCCTGCAACTTGAACAGCGCACCTCTCATCAGGGTGCTTCAAACAGGGGACTCGTCTCGCCGCTCATGTATTTCAAGGGCCTTCGCGAGATTTCCTACGGCTTGGCGTTGATGGCGTTGCAGCGGCAGGGCAACGAAGAGGCTGTCACGACGTTTGCGGCTATCTTGTCGCTAGTGAGGATTGGTGATGGGTTGGTTGTTTGGTTGAATGGGGGAGATGAACTTAGGTGGAAGGCGATTGGGCATTGGATTACGGGCGTTGGATTTGTTGGCTGGGTCAGCTGGAGATGGACTTATTGAGGTATCATAAGCAGTCGTGGCCTTGTCGTATCAACGGGTTGATGGACTCCTCTATTTTTGTTAACCCTTTTCGTCTAGAGCAATGTCAAATAGTCTAGCCACCAACCAGTCGAACCTCTGTCTCCAAATAGCTTGCCGAGTAGGCTTGAATTAGTTTTATTGAAAGATGAAGTCAAGGTACATGCGTCAGCATGGGAAATAATAAGCTGCGGGAAATTTCATAGGTAGCCGATCGCAACAATGACTGTTCGGCTTGCGTTGGTGGCGTATATCTTATTCTATTAATACCCTGCGCAGTAAGTTCTGGGAAGATATACGGGAACATGACCCTTATGAAGATAACTCGAGCTATAGCACGTACAAAGACAGGAGCGAGACGAATTCGAAGTATTGACGTACGGCTTCAGCGCGAATGACGACGGTGATATATCGAAGGTCACAGAGGCTATAGCAATGAGTGACGGTGATGCAACCCTCTCGTCAAAACTCAGATCACGCTGGTCATTAGCTGTCTGACCATCACCACCAGACGCCGAGGTGAAGCTATTGCCTCTATCGACACTCGATAAATGATACGACGAGTCTGCTCCTTGGTGCCCAAGAGGCCTGCGAATGCGAGCACGTCTCAGGTTCTGGTTGAAACACCTTAACGATGCAGCAGATCAAAGTATCCGCTGACGAGATCAAAGGCAGCGGAACAGCTAAAGCACTAGGGGAAAAGGCCCAACGTCAAGCACAAAATAACAGTTCCATATATCCTAGAAGGATCCGTTTATCGAGACGAAATGGTACATCATGATACTGTGTATGGCGATGCTGCTAGGGTGTAGGGAGCTCACGCAACTGATAAATCGGGCAGATGAGTTGATATTTGTACCTTGTTGACGAAATGAAATAGGCGTGTGAACGGGGGACGCAGTATGAACATGAAGCCGTGCGGAGAACCGACAGATCGGAATGAAGTCAAAAAGATCAACAGGAGGATGAGATCCTGGCGATTGTGATCAACGCGGACGTGACAGGGGAGCTGCGAGATTGTGAGTCGCTGAGTCTACTGAAAACTCTTTATTCCGGCGCAATGGCGCCAGGGTTCGCTAGAATTCAGCAATTTGAAGTCTTCATTTTCCCAATGCATGTGTCTAACTCAACCTTTACATCTGCCTTTCAATTGAAGAGATCCTCTCAACAATCGACGACGATGATTGCTACAGGGTAGCTACACACAGACATTGTTGGACCCCGGCTCCCAGTAAATCTTTGCCAATACCATCACGAAAGCAGAAATAAGCACGTGGATCTCGGCTCAAAAGTTCCGCACGCCTTGTCTTGGCTCGAGCGGGTTTGGACATCTCCGGCCTGGTTGGGGAACGTCCGAAGGTCCTCTCATTTAAACTTACGATCAGAGGCTCTGTCGTAAGGAGGCGCAACAAGGATGCCTAACGTGGTGATTGGCTATGCGCTCGTATTGTGAGCACTGCCCGGTCTATGGTTTCACCTGGGATATCCCGCACCGTTGAAAATCCCCGGGTGTTGACTGATTGGGCGAATATCGGTTTGTTCTATTGGTGGTGTTGGAACGGTGTAGCGAGAAGCGTATTTTCCGTATTTTAAGATTCGATCTATCGTGAAGCCAGGGTCTTTATGCAACAGAGCGTCGCATTGTATTCCTTGTTTAGACGGAACAGTCGTCCTAAAGCACCCTCATTGGCCACATCGTACCTTAACCAACTTGGCTAAGAGGGCCCAGTTGCTTCGTCGCTAATTGACGATTCATGCTGGGCTCGATTGAGTTCCAGTTAAGCTTACGAAATGGTAAACCTCTCCGTTCAAGTCCGCGGCGAGCGCTTCAAATAGGCAGTTCCGTCTCAGTTGCATCGGGGCGATCCCGGGGCTGTGTTGACCCACTGCTTGGCAAGTCTCTAGCTCTGACTCTTACCGATCATTCATTCGTTCCTTCGTTCACGAATGCAAGGGGCTGTCTAGGCATATTCCTTGGTGGATTTTAGAAGGGTTGTTGTGAAAGACGTACGATACTGCCTCGTGATATGAGACATTCCATGCGCATATATATGCCGGCCACCGGGCCTTGCGCTAGGCGGGTTCTCTTCAGAGATCGATGACGATCTTTCTGCGAGGTGCCTTTGACTAAGTGACCCTGATTCTATTGCGATGCGGTTCTTTAGCAACGCTGCCGTGGTTTCCGCCTTGGGTACGTAGCTTGTCTCCCATTGATGCTTCATGCTAATAAGCTGTCAGCCCTCTGCCAGACTGGCCAAGCTCTGAAGGCTACTATCCTAGCGGATACCAACCGCGATGGTCAAGTGGACGTCGATGGCGACACCCGATGTCAAGGGAAAAGCCGAATGGACGTCCGACAGGGGAGCCCTCTTCTTAGCCAACATCGGCGACACCAACCGCCGATGCTCGAAGAAATTGCCCGTCGATGACTGGGACAACGAGTTCCCCGTCGACACATGCCACGATGCGTCCGACAACATCCAGCGCAACGCAAAGTATCTAGCGCCACTGCGAACTCTCCCATGCGGAAAGCTGAGTGCAGCTGCCAAAGGTTCTATCAGCGTGACAAACGCTGTCGCGGCTAAGCAGGTACGCATCTTCGTCAAGGAGGGCGAGGCGTGGACGTACGTCGCCTCGAACTACACCTTTACGGCTGAGGAGCTTGAGGGTGGTCTGGAGCTGGGTATTGACGCTCGTGATGTCCGTCGTCCTGGTGGCTGGGACGGAAAAGCCGAGGTGCACTTCACTGTCTCGGATGGATACGAGAAGGCTACTGATTCGGTCGCTCTCCGCGTGGCTCCCGTTCTGACGCATCATCATGCTCAATTGGCCGAGAAGTTCTTCACCACAGCTGCCACCTCCAAAGGCTCCCAGATGACCTTCGTTTCCAACTTCGAGGAGAGCGTGGCCGACGCCGGCATCGACGACCCCGTGTTCTTGTTCGAAGGCCAGGACATCTGGACCCAGGACTTCTTCGAGCCTGGATACACGAGCATCCCCGGTCCCGACGGCCCCATCAGCATCCGAGTCATGATCCGATCTGCGCAAGCCTTCCGCCAAGCTGGTCGAGAGATCTTCCGCCGTCTTCGCTCCGATACCGTCGGAGCCGTGCAGCATCCGGGCAATGGCGGCACCATCGACTCCACGGGAAACTTGGAGACGATTCCTCCCTACACACACAACGGGAAGACTTATCCTGCCGGTCGTATCATCCAGGGCCAGTGGGACGGGAGAGCGCCGCTGATTCACGAGTTCTTGAAGGCACAGGAGGTCCAGTCGCCCATTCGACTGGATACAGCCTGGTTGAGCGTTGGCCACGTCGATGAGTTTCTCCAGTTCTTGCCAGCTGATAACGAACGTGGCTGGGTTCTGCTAGCCGACGACCCTCACCTGGGACTTGATATCCTTCAAAAGGCCTCCGACGATGGACACGGTGCTCAAAAGGCCATCTCGCGAACCGTCTTCCCCGGCGAGATCCCGTGGATGTGTATCCCGCAACAAACCATCGACGAGGTCCTCAAGCTGAGCAACTTCACCGCCATGAACGAGCACGTCGCCGAGCGAATCGAGGGCAACCTCCAGATCCTGAAGCGTGAGACCGGCCTCACCGACGCAGAGATCTTCCGCGTCCCCGCGCTGTTCTACTACGAGCTTGGCTTCGGCTGGGAGTGCGACACCGGAACCAAGAACAGCACTTCGTCCTCTACCAAGCGACTCGTCTCCGAGTCCAAGGTCAAGTCCATCATCGAGGCGGGTTCGCCACCTGGTGTTGAGCGCCGTCAGACGACGCTTCAGGACTCTGTTGTTGCTTTCTACCCGGGAACTATCAACGGTGTTGTCTTGACTGATTCGTTGGTTCTGGCTCCTAAGCCGTGGGGACCGGTTATTGATGGCGTGGATATCCTTGCTGCGGCGGTGTCGGATGTTTACGCCAAGGTGAACTTCAATGTCACTTATATGGACGATTGGTTCTCGCACCATGTTGGATCTGGGGAGGTTCATTGCGGTTCTAACACTTGGCGCAATGTTGATACGCCGTGGTGGTGATCAGTGCCACATCGGGGTTGTAGCCAGCCATGGCACTGTAATACATATATAATTACGTATCGGCATATATCATTCGCAACTTGAATCTCTACTTGTGACTTGTTTCGTCCGAGTTTACGATGGCTATGGCTCTATCGAAATGCAGAAAGAGATACAATATGCTTCTTATGACTGCACTGGGGATAATAAGATCAGCTGGACCTCCGGTGGCTTTCCGACTGAAAGTTCACATCTTCGAAGCATGATCTATTTATTCTGTAGTCCGCGTCGCGTTACGCCTATTAATATATCTTGCTGTGTGCAAGATTGTGTATTATTCTCTTGAAAAGTAAGGTAACTTATGTGTGCCATATAATAGCTCGTATTATCTCTTTATCTTCCTTCCGATAATTAGACCATAATCAGTGCTAGCTACAGTGTACCCTTAGGAGCTCATCGGAAAAGCCTGAAGTATATCTCATTAGGCTATGTATCAAATATTCTCGGAATAAGTTCGAGTATAATAATTAATAATTATGGGTGTTACATGGCCTCTTGATTGGGGGTACTTCCAACTTGGTAAGCATGCCTCTAAGATGCAGCTGTGTTTCACCACAGGAATCAAACGAACCAAGCAAATCTATTATTTTCTTACACATCATTACCCCTTTTGACTTAGCCTCATGTGGCTGAGAAGAATATAGTGGTGTATTCATATGCACAATCAGGCTGGCTGAAGGACGGATTGGCCTGAACCGGCATACCGAATATGGCCTTATTAGGCACCAGCGAGCCTGATGTGACATTCGTCAACCCCGCAGTAGGAGGCCCCGGCGAAGATTCTGCATTCAAAGTCGACCAACTTATTGCCAAAGATGCTACTTATGACTGGCTTTGGAGTCAAGCGGTGACTTGCAGTGTATATTTACGGGGGAATCCTCCTTTTAGGTACCTCTTCAGTTGCCTTATCTCTGACCGGCACCGTCGTGGACTTCCGAGTCACAACCTTGACGGTCGGATCATCCGATTGTCAATCTCCCAGCTCTGGAGTCCGATTCAAGATCCCACACAGCCCCGGCCGAGCCGAGCTAAAGGTCTTCGGGGTCTTGTCTGTCTTCGCTTATCTTGTCAGCACTCTACCTGTTCTACTCGGACACAATGTTCCCCAGACCATCGAGTAGAGCCGATTTCCAAATCGCCATCATCTGTGCGCTTCCAGCTGAGTACGACGCCATTTTTGACAGTCTCGATGAGCGTTGGGATGACCTGGGCACAGCTCCGGGCGATCCTCATCGCTACGTCACTGGGCTCTTGGGTCATCTACCCATCGTTCTTCTCCTCTTGCCGGGGATGGGAAAGGTCAACGCGGCGAGTGCGGCAGCTAGCTTGCGTTCTAGCTACAACAACCTGAAGTGGGCTCTTCTGGTCGGAATCTGCGGTGCCGTACCACAGGCCTCTGGAACCGAAATCCTACTTGGAGATGTTATCATCAGCACTCACGTCATCCAATACGACTTCGGCCGACAGTATTCCGATGAACTCGTACCAAAGAAAACCATCCAAGACACCCTCGGCAGGCCAACGAAGGAGATCCGGATTCTCAACGCACTGTTGGAGACCCGATCTAGCCGACATGCTTTGGAGCAACGAACCGCGCAATTCCTCCAGCAACTGCAGACCAAGGTCTCGGAAACCAGGTACCGAGGCGTGTATGACTACCCCGGTGCAGCAAAAGACAAGTGCTTCAAGAGCGGCTACCGCCACAAACACCAGGACCCGAAAGACTGCAGCATTTGCGAAGCCTCCTCCAGTTATCTTGATCCGGTATGCCGTGCCGCATTATCGGAATCTTGTGCGGATCTTAAGTGTTGTGATGCCGAACTTGACACTCGAGGACACCGATTCCAAGAAAAGAGACGCCTAGAGCAGCAGGGGAACATTTCAGCTCAGGACCCGGCTGTGCACCTAGGAGGGATTGCCTCCGGAGACACCGTTATGAAGTCTGCCGGACATCGGGATCGCATCTCGCAAGCCCATGGTGTCATCGCATTCGAGATGGAAGGCGCGGGCGTTTGCGATGAGATATCCTGTATTGTCGTCAAGGGAGTCTGCGATTATGCGGACTCACACAAGCAAAAGAACTGGCAGAACTTTGCGGCAGCGACAGCGGCAGCGGCAGCGGCAGCAAAGGCGATCTTGGAGAGCTACTTCCAGTCAGATCCTGTGAGAGACCTCCAGTCGGATCACATTGAGGCGGAGATTCCTGGTCAGTATAGCCTTCTCATGTGTTTGGATTTGGCTGACGAGTACTAGCCCAACCGAGTTACTATATCCCACCGGCAAAGAATGACATGTTTGTGGGCCGCAAGGATGTGATTAGTTCACTCACGGACTCACTCTTCAACAAAGGAACCAGACGGGTCGCCTTGTTCGGATTAGGTGGGATGGGCAAGACCCAAGTGGCCATGCAGATCGCGTTCTGGACAAAAGAGAACATTCCCAACTACTCTGTCTTCTGGATGCCTGCTCTCAGCCTTGCGAGTTTTGAGCTGGCGTTTGCTGAGCTGGCGAAGACGCTCGGCGTTTCTACGACTGAAGGAGAGGATGTGAAAGAGACGATTCGAAAACACCTCAGTTCTGGGAAAGCAGGAAGATGGCTTATTATCCTGGACAATGCCGACGATGAAACTATTCTGTACCGCTGCCCAGATCGAACCAAGGGAATCCTGGATTTCATTCCATCGAGCGACGATGGTCGGCTTTTACTTACAACACGCTCACGCAGAGTGGCCGTCAAGGTTGCGGGAAACAAGGTGGTCCCGTTGCTGAACATGGATTTCCAAGAGGCTAAGGGTCTTCTGGAGAATGTCTTGATCGACACGGACCAATTGGAGGACGATGACTTGGTCAGGACGCTTCTCGAAAATCTCACCTTCCTCCCTCTGGCGATTGCCCAGGCAGCAGCCTACATGAACATGCATGATGTACCCCTGGCAAGATATCTGAAACTGTGTGAAAGCACAAGTCAAGACATGATCGAATTGATGAGCGAGGCTTTCTTCGACGTTACGCACTATACCGAAAGCCAAGGTGCGGTGGCGACCACTTGGTTCATCTCATTCAAACACATCTACGAGACGAATGCTTCTGCTGCGAGCCTTCTATCATTCATCGCCTGGATTGAGCCAAAGGCTATCCCGTCGTCAATGTTGCCCAGCCCAGGATCAGAACAAGACAAAACGCAGGCACTTGGCACACTATGCGGATATGGGTTCCTTAGCGAAAGAAAGGAACGAGGCATGTTTGACATGCATAGTCTGGTTCATTTGGTGATGCAGTCATGGGCCCAGAAACAGGGAGTCGATGAGCAAGCGAAGAGGGATGTGCTCACACACCTCGCCGAAGTATTCCCATCCGACGAATGGGAGAACCGAGAGTTGTGGCGGCAGTACTTTCCACATGCCCTTAGTGTATATCGGGTACACAAGGCAGTTGATACATCACAGAGTGCTGAATTGGGGTTTTGGCTGGGGCGCTGTCTGTACACCGATGGTCGGATTAGGGAGTCGGGAGAGATGCTCGAGGAGGTCGTCGAAATACGGGAGACAACCTTAGCAGGGGATCATCCTGATCGACTAGCCTCACAGCACGTGCTTGCTATTTCTTACCAAGCAAACGGCCGGGTCAAGGAGGCAGTCAAGCTACTAGAGCATGTAGTAGCAGTGGGGGAAACATTAGCAGAGGATCACCCTGATCGACTGGCCTCACAGCACGTGCTTGCAGTCGCATACCAAGCCAACGGCCAAGTCAAGGAGGCAGTCGAGCTACTGCGGCATATAGTGGCGATTGAGGAGGTAACATTAGCAGAGGATCACCCCGATCGGCTGATCTCACAAAATCTTCTGCAAGAGATACTTGACTCATGTACATATCTGGTGTCAAATAGATAGGCCATATTTCATATGGAGCGGGATCATAAAATTTTCGAAGGTAGGAATCATTTAGAATGTGTATACATTGAAATCGTTGCCACCCCACGAAACCGAGTATGTTGGTGAAAAAGCTATATAGCAACGCTCGTGCGTAGACCGTTCCCGGGTTATCAGCCAGCCAGACCATCACCCAACATGGCGTTGATCAACTGGCAATGGCGGTTGGCATTCGACTCGCTCCACTCAGTGTCATAGTTGAGACCGTACGGCCAGATGTGGCCTCCTCCACAGTTGATTATCGCCGAGGCACCATCCCACGTTCGCAGGAGGGCGGTTGCCGAGGGCCAGTTGTTAGCGGCGCACCGATCGTTGAAAGCTTGAGTCTGGCCGATGCCGAGCGTGTGGGCAATCTCGTGAAGGGCAGTCCGCTCGTTCATGTAGGACCGGTTGGAGCCGAAGCGGATGTTGCCGTTGAAGTTGGCGTCGGCGGTGGCCACGCTGGGCACGTACTGCACTGTGATGACCTTGTTTGGGCGGGAAGCCAGTCTGGTGTATCGGGCCACGGCTAGGCGCATGGCGGCCTCGATGCGGGTGTAGGCATCGGATTGGTCCGAGGTGGGATTCGAGACTCTCTGCAGTTGCCAGGTGATGGCCGCTGAGGCGAGGCAGGCGTAGAGCCAGACGAAGGATAGCAGGGATAAACGCATGATGACTTGCGTTGGATGTGATCCAAGTAGCCGCACGAGAAAGAGGACAGCGGAGAGAGAGGGTATCGTTCCCGCAGACAAGCCATAGCATATATATCTCCTACCGACTATTCGCACGAGCACATCCCCCCCATTAGGAAGCTGAAGCGAGCCGCCCCAATCGTGAATTCTCCGTCCGTAGAATCCCACGCTGTTCGGACGAAGAGCCCGAGTGAGCAAACATCGAACAAAGGGGAATGGCACGGTAGCATTCTTAGATCCGCCCTAGGCTGCTACAACCTGCTTAAAACAGAAAAGGGACCGTGGCTCCGTGGCAAGTATAGTTAATCTAATGCAAATCCGCTTTACCTTATCAGGTGTTCGCCGTTAAGCTAGCTTGCTAATAAACAAAACATTAATCGTACTTGGTCAGGAGACGATGAAGTGATGTTCCCGGGGTACGGATTATTTTAGTCGCTTCACTTAATAGCAGGGACTAGGTTATCTCGTGCGATTGCAACTGAGACGGTCAGACTGCTTAATCCTTAACAAAGAGATATTTACCCGCCATTCACAACGCTAGATAAATATGGAATTTTCATGATCTGCGTTCTCACCACACCTCCCTGGGATAGTGGTCGCTGACTAAATTCCACACCGCATGATACCTAGCTAATCTGGTCAGATAGACAGTCCATCAAAGAAATACTCCTAGAACACCATATTCAAGCCTCAGGGTTACTGGGTCTTTATGTGAGTCGTCACTAAACCATCTGTCTACTTCTTTGAATCAACACGAAGCCTAAAAGTTATAAGCACCTAAGTTACACCATCTAGTCGCCCAATTTAACCTTATCTGTTAAGATCACCGTTCAGATCTGTTTGCTCCATCCAAAATTTTCTCATCGGAGGTCACTTCGTCTCAATCCCTGGTTCTAGTCTTCTCGTCCGTCTGTTACTTTTTTGCTTCCCCTTTTGTCAAGCAGCTGGCTTTTCCGGTCTCGGGTAATGAGCAAAGGTTGGACGGACACCAATGTACTAAATAGCTGGACATCATATCCCGACCTTTAAGCGGTCTAGTTATATGATTTGTGCAATTTGTGTATTAATGAGCAGGATTTTGATTTGTATCATCTGCGAATTTTGTCTGCACAACACGTTCATGCTTGCCACGATCTTGGCCGCAGTGGATACAGACACACTAATCAGTCACAATATGACGAGAAAAGATGGATTCTATCTATATAGTTTGATAGGCTTAACTATCCTATATGCTTCAAGAGATGTATAGAATAGGGTCAATAATAATTGCATTAAG
Organism: Neonectria punicea; assembly: GCA_037954315.1. Lineage (NCBI taxonomy): Eukaryota > Fungi > Ascomycota > Sordariomycetes > Hypocreales > Nectriaceae > Neonectria > Neonectria punicea. Next base: position 20,724 of record JAZAVJ010000044.1, on the reverse strand, counting down.
CTTATATTGAGATCTACATAGGACCCAGAGATCTATTAGGGGTATATTCAACCCTTAGCCCTCAAATATCAGGACATTAGACCCATAGGAGCATATTGACAAAGACACACCGCTGAATTGCCTTAGTTCCTTATAAGAGGTACGCCGAGTGACCTCAGATCTACTACTTTGTTTTATTCCCTGCTAAGATCTTGCGCTTGTGGAGAATGAAATGGTACGACGGACAACTCAAAAGAGGGCCTGGATATGGGGCACTAATGCAACTGGCTGACAACGTGGTTCGCACATCTCGTACTCTTTCATAAAATCAGCACGCTATTAAAATGATAGGTCAGGGACATAAGTAGCTAAATACCTCTCATTTTCTGTATTAGTAGTGAGCCGAGACATTGCCGTATAGTGATGGAGATGAAGTCGTTGTTGACTAACAAATAACTAACCTTATCCGCCTTGCCCAACACGCTCTCGGTTTGTTGACGCTGCAAGTAAAGGCAAATGAAACAAATCGCACTGCATTCAGTATTACCAAGTGCAAAGCTCCTCCATGTATCTAACCACAGCTCCATGACGTGCTAGTCTGGCAGCCGTACATCGAACCTCGTCACACATGGCCAACGGCCCACAGGCAATAATCGTCACCCCGGCACTTCCAGAGCGTTCCAGCTCCAGTTTTATGACCTCCCTGATGTTGACTCGAGACCCAATTATGATGTGCGCTTCAATATGGCCCCACTTTGACTTAGAACTGTCCGTCTGTGGGAGCATACTCTCCACCGTATCTACCAGTCCTTGATGCCGAACTCACCAGTAGAGCTTTCGATCCTAAGCAACTGTAAAGACCTGAGTTACTAAGGGCGGGCAGAACAGCGGTGATACCAGCTCCGCCAGCGATACAGAGCGTGTTCGGGTACTCGGGGGTAGGATTGAAGTCACTGTCGTTACTTTGGAGGTATATCTTGGCTTCACGGCCGTAGCTGGCTTCAACGGGAACTGGAATGCCACCGCTGACACCTGACATTTCCGCAAAAAGCTTGGTCAAACTTCTGTGGACTTGAATCAAGAGATTGAAACCGCTTTCTTGTTTGCCTATGCCGGACGTCCCTCGTGTCTTTTCAGTGATTCCTTCCTCCTTCGAAGTCGCAGCCGTTAAAGCCAAAGCTGGCGTCGAGCCCTCAGTGTCTGACGGTGAAGTCAAGCACAGGCCTAAAGGTTCGTCAAAAGATGCGCTGTTGTTTCCATAGTTGTGTGAAACAAGGGAGAAAGGATGGTTTTCCCACATCCGCCAAGATAGAGTAGGAAAGTAAGCGTAGCAGTGCCCATGGCAAGAAACCTCAGGGATGTCAACCCGGATATACTCGTCATCAACCTTCGTCAAAAATGCTCTCTTGATGCCGTGTTTGCTAATGCGAGCAATGCGCAATACCCTGTCAACGGCCTAGATTGCCATGGTGATGTAGAGCCAGATGCTGTGTCCCACCTTGAGCCTTGTCTCAGAGTAGTAAAATATGTGATACCATGCGCCGGCGATAGTCATGACGGCTAGGAAGATGTGTACGATGAGAAACACCTCGTACGCTTTCTTTCGAAGTGGAAGCATTGAAAGCGGAAGCAGTAAGCTCATGGAAATCGTCGCAATGACGCCCTAGTACCGAAATGGGAGCCTTGACTGCTCAGTGTATATGCCCTTTTCGAGCCTTCGTCTCAACCAGATGATAAAGTGGATGATGGCCTAGAGAGAACAAATGGTGACTATCCAGCGGTGAAGAAGCAAGAAAGTTGAACGAGGCCAGTTGGTCAGCCACAGAAGCACATTGTTCCTACCCGCGTAAAGAATTACCAGCGGGATATTGGACAAGCACATAGGCCCGAGACGGTTACCGATCCATTGCTTCATGTCGTCTCTGCGACCTTTTGAATCGGCATTGGGGGTGTACGTCGGATAGTCGGCGAAACAGGGATGAGGTTCATGGTAATAAGATAGATGATGAACAAAGCTTGACCACGCGTTGGGACAAAGCCCAGACCGATGACCGGCACGCTATGGTGTTTTCCGTACGCGGGAGGGTTGATAATGTAGGCGTAGAACTTGCTTCTAATCTTCGCGGGGATGGGGAATATTCGGAGGAGAGAGAACGCAATAGAAACGACGACGCCAGAGAGGAAGATGACAAGTCTAGATGACAAAATTGATCAGTTAGCTAGGCACCTCTGACCACTAGAATTGGTACTGGGATTAGAGATCGATTTGGGATATCGCCTCTTCGTACGTATACATGAGGACGACACTCTCTTCCTTCTGGCCCTTGAGAACGCTGTTCCCCAGAACTTGTCAACTTGCCACAGCTCGAGTTTCTTGCAGTGCTGGTGAATACACCACGCAATAGAGGTACGATAGGAAGTATCATTAGCTAGACACTTGGGAGATGGCGTAGCTGCTGCCAGCTCCTCCTTTGTCATGCCTTGAAATTCGGGGCATGCCACCGTGGTAGGAACCGAGTTGACACATTCATAGGCACAAGCAGGTTGGTAGATTGGGGTTCCATAGCCTGCGGGGGGCTCGCTCGAGACGATGGGGAGGAGGGAGAGCACCACTACTATGGAGAGCGTAGAGACGAACATATTTCGGAGGATGTTCAAGTGCAGACAAAACGAGTTCTCGAAGTCTAACAGAAGCTCTAATGCACTCTGGTGGTTCTTTTCAATCTAGGGAGTCACCATCCTGCGGTGGAAGGATACCACCGGTCTCTTATACTTGATCTGCATCCCGCAACGTCTCTATCCACAACCCAAAGAGAAAACCTGAATGGCTGTTTCTTGCCCCCATAAATGCAATCCCCAAAATTGAGCCTTTTGCTTGCGTCTCAGTCTAAGCATATCCCTGCATTCCACTAAGATTCCGTCCCATTTTGCTCCAAGGAGACTAAGATATCAGATCCATGGCCCGGACCGCCGTTGTCGCCATCGAGGCAGCGATCAGCCCGTCTGGCCCAATCCGCAGCCTCGGCCGTCGACTCTACCGAACTCTGTTATCAGATGGAATTGACGGGTATCAAGCCGAGAAATCTGCAGATAATGGAGACAGGCGGTGCATCTCCACCGGTGCCCAAAGATCTGAGTTTGTGAAAATGAGTAGAGTGGGAAGTCGGGATGGTCTCGGTTCGGAGATACACGTGAAGACTGTTGAACGCTCCACTGAGGCCATGGATGGGACTAACACAGTAGGAGAAATTCAAGCCAAGTACTACATGTGAGTACAATTCATGAAGGACAGTGTCATTGGCTCGACCCCCACGATGTGACCCCAAGGCACTCATATGTTCGTCTCATATCATATAGGTAAGGCATAACAACGCAAGCGGCAGGTACAGCATCCATCCCACGTTTGGTAATACACGCAACCGCACGGCATCAAGTGCCGGTCGGAGCCTGCCAAGACTCCGTAAAGGTGTACAGGAATAGGACGATACTTCCCCACATGATGGTCCTACGAGGAACTCCATTTTGTTTTGACTCCGCTGTGATAGGATCTCGGGGATGCCATGACAGTCTAGCGACGCTCCGGCCTGTTGGCTCAGGCCACTGTGACGGTGGGGGTTGCGCAATCCCTGGGGCATGTCGGTGACCCGTGACGTGGCGTTCCTTGGATGCCTGGCGATCGCTTGGCGGAGATCTCGGCGTAAACCGCCATGTCCGACTCGCGATATTAGCTTTGATCTTGTTTGAAGCTAGCAGCCAAATGGATAACCAGATGCCGATCAAGTCATCTGGACTGATAGATACGATGATGAGCGATAATTTAGTCCGCCAGACAAGAAGTCCACATAACGTTGTCTTTTTCATGGAGTGTTGATGCATCCATTGGGCCGCCTCCTGATGGGCCGAACCACATGAACCGTTGCGGACCATCGGGCCATAACGGGAATTTGGGTTTACATCAACGTAGTATTGATTGGGTCAACTACTGTGGGAGCGCTCACGGGGACAGTGTGGTGTGTGGTGGCTGATCTATATCCTAGAATTATGTTATGTCCGAGGAGCATCACACGCGAATTGAACTCTTTTGGGAGAACCCTGTAAGATCCTCCGTGCAAGCTATACGCCGAATACGTGGCTAATGGTATCCTTGAGGACGTTTATGCACATCTTTATAATCTTGGGACGTGATATGGATAGGTTTTGTGTATTATACAACTGTGCGCGAGCGTAACTTAGCTACCATACACTTAGGAGAAAACGAGGCCATCAGTACGTTCCCGCGTGAGCTTACGTCGATGGATTGGTACTCGACGCGACTGATAGGTCTGAGTGGACATAACGTTATCCTTAGCTCGCCACTCTAACCGTTATTAAGCCTGTCGTCATTTGTTTACGTAGACTAGCACGTCCGCGAACATCACGTTTATGGAAACCGCGCGGATGCGTGCCTCGAATGATAAAGCATATTCTGAGAAAGCTCAATTCCAGAAGACGCGCTTTTATCCGAGTCAGTTAAGCCATGTCTTGGCAATCTTACGACTACCAGGTCCTCTATGACGATGTAACCCACCATCGTGTCTCGGCAACGCTCTTCACTGGGTCGATTGACGAGCTTCTCCTTTCGAATGCCGCGCGGTCTACACACCTGGAAATACCAGACTTGGCGGCATAAGCAGCTTCCAACCATTGCAATCGGCGTTCAGGTCAGTGATACCTCTTTCCAGCCTTTCCCCGATGGCCCTGCTCTTATCCAACATGCCGCAATGAGAGAGTTCCCTTCGTTTCCTCTGACACCCAACGGTGGTAATATCAGCTACCACCAGGAGTACCCAACCCTGACAGCCAACGAAGTCCTCCATCCTCAAGGGCCCCTTGGACTCATAGGGTTTCCTTCCATCATCGATCAAGAATGGGTGGTATGATTGTAGCTGGGGGGCGGTCCCAACGGCGGTCGATGAGATGATGTCCACGGAGAGCAAAACCGCGACAAATAATCGAAAAGCGGCCTGTTCGTTGTTGAAATTTCGGTAGTCTGAGTGGGCAGAGTCCCGACCTGGTCGCACCATTGTATCCAACACCAGCTGAAGGTCAGGCTTGCCATTCCTCATCCCGCATGCATCAATTATATCCTTGAACAGCGACGCTGCGGCCGCTATGTGAATGTGGCCATCCATAGTCTTAGCCATGCCGGTCCCAAACACCAAGAGCTGGACAATACCATCCAGAAGGCAAGCCCTTTGGGAGACTGATACGCCGACCTGAACAACACCCAATTCATCTATTCCCTTCCGCATGGCCTTTATAGCTGTATCGAGATGAGAGTCGAGCTTGGCCAAGATAGCTCCCTTGCACACCTCGTGTTGAGCATCATCTGTGTTGAGGGCCAAAGCAATAAAATATGTATTGAGGCTCATGGCAGTGTGGAAAAGTGGTGTGCTGTTTCGTAAACTGGCTAGCACCCAGCTGCGGCCACCGTCAAAGATTGATGGATGGTAGAACGGGTAGAAGAAGGGAAAGACGTGGTCCAGGAAAGTTATCTGCAGGTCCAACTCCGTGTCGTCTGTGGAAGGATGGTAGACAGAACCAGTGGCAGGGTCTTCATCAGGAGTAGTCCGACCCAGAGAAGACACTGGATTGCGTGTGTGAAAGAGCTCTTGCAACTCGGACTCTGCCTGAGGAGCGAGTCTGCCAGATGTGTTTGTGTTTGGTGGAGGATCCTCGACTAGTATGTCATTCCGCAGTGGCGAAGCCTTTACGTAGGGCCTTTGCCGTCGCACTTCAGACTTCTGTTTGATTTCCGCCCTGATCCACTGAGCGAACTCGTGTCTTTCGTGGGTGCTATTCATCCAGCTTGGTCGGATGATACTCTGATCGCACGTAATACTAAGTGTGCGACAGGCGTCGCAGGTAGGGCGTTTTCTGTCGCATTTCTTCTTCCGGGCACGACAAGTCCAGCACGTTGCGGCGGTCGGGGATGGAGGACGCATTGGGATGCAATGATGGCAGAAACGGTCAATTGATTTTCTGTTGGAAAGAAAAGGTGTGGAAAGATGGTGTTGTGCATGGAAGAATAGAATCGTGAGCCAAGAGCCAAGACACACCTACGCCTTCTTAGAACTCCGCGCGGCTTCTAAAAATGGGTTTAGTCACATAGTCTAAGCATAACATAACCCAGGACGTGGCGAGCATCGTACCGTTCATAAATCATATAGATACTAGTAATATCCTCTAGCCTAATGTGTAAGTCTACCAGACATGCCCCTTGCTCTGCTTGATCCCAATGACATTAATGTCTCGCCAGATGACTACCCCGATGAAACCAGCGACCCAAACCACGGTACCCGCAGCTAACATGCTCATCTGAGCGTCAACATAGGCATGCTGGATCGCGATCCGAGTGGTAGATCCAACGGGGTACGATAGTTGAGTCGACAAGTTCGCATAAATCTTGCCCAGATTGGGGAGCTCGTCAGCAGGAAGGTAACTCGCGAGGCTCTTCGGAAAGACGCCCTGCCAGATAGCAGACGCAACAGTCAGGCCGACAGCACCACCAATATTGCCAAACATTCCCAACACAGCTAGACAGACTGCGACGTGTTGGTGCGAAGCAGCGGCGGCCAGAATTGCGATCTCGTCGCAGACCATAATAGTGCCAGCAGCGATAGAAATGAGAATCTGACACAGGATGATGTAGCCAACGCTGCTTTCGATCCTGCAAAAGTAAATCATGAGGCCCGAGCCCAGGATGCTTAGAGGGATTCCGACATAGAGGCAGACGGGCTTGAAGCGGCCGGTATAGTGGATCAGGCCGCCGACAGCAATGGAGCAAATGACGGAGCAGACGGTATACGACTGCACAACGTAGCTGGCAGTCTCGACGCTGAGGCCATTCACAACCTGAAGGTACGAGCTGAAGAAACCATTCCAACACCAGAAGCTGATGAACAGCGTAGCGGATAGAATGCAAGCGCCTGCGACGGTACGGTCGAGAAGGAGGGAATACGGCACCAGGGTTATGGGCGCATATGACTTCTCCCAAACACCAAAGATGATGATAAGGATGCAGCCAGTACTTAGTATTCCAACGAGAAGCGGTGGGTTCCAGCCCTGCAGTGTATAAAGATTGAACGGTAGGAGGAAGAGGGTAACGCCGACGGACAGCAGAGCGAGGCCTGCGGCGTCGAACTGGCGGCAGTAGTAGAGAAGGGACTGCAGAACGGGACGATGGCTCTCGTCACCGTCGGTCTTTGGAACGAGACCCAATTTCTTGGCCTTGAGGTAGTTATTCAGTAGGATGTAGAACAGCGGGAGGGTAATGGCCGGCACGAGAACAGTAAACATGGCAAAGGCCCAGCGCCAGCCCGGTCCGTTCAGGAAGGCTGAGGATATCGGGCCAGCTAACCAGCATGTAACCAGATTCGGCGAACTGACGATGGCCTGCATCAGTCCGCGATTGCGCAGGGACGATGTATCCGCGACAAAGACAGTCAGACTATACTGAATGCCGTTATTGCCCACAAGCTGGAACACCTGAGCGACGGCATACATCTCCACCGTGTTCGCCGCCGTCATCATAACCAGCCCAACGGTCGCAAGCACAATGCAGAACAAGTACCCCTGCGGCCGGCCAAACACACCCAGAACCTTGGCGAGCGTGAGGTTGGTGACGCCGCCGATGACACTGCCCAGCAGGCCGACGGTGGGCGTCAGCGAGTGAAGGGCAAAGGCCGACGTGACGTAGGGCGCCAGGATGCCCGTGGTGCCGGACAGGGCGCCCTGGACGAAGTAGGTGAGCCATATGATGATGTAGGCGAAGACCAGGGCGCGGGTCGTCCATGCTACCGTCACGGCTTCGATGTTTTGGACGCCGGGTTGGGGAGAAGATGAGGAGGCGGGGGCGTCTGTGTCGTCGTCGTGGAGAAGAGCAGTGTAGGAGTAGGGCTGGGAGGCGTCATTTTCAGGTGGTGGCCTCATGGTCTATTTACTGCTGTGAGGACAGAGGCAGAATGTTGTATGGGGATAGGGGAGCAAGGTTGGTGAAGAGTCGAGGTTAATGCTGGGCAGCGTAGATGTCATGTGAGAGTGAGTGAGATACTCGTAGGTTCTCGGCTGGTACAGAGGACTTCGCACACATGCCAAAATCAGCTCAAGGTTGAGTGGAGAATGAACGCCAAGTTAACTTGCTCACTCGTCCTTGTCAGCTTACTATTTATTAACTTGCTCATCGTGCAGGGGTTGCACAAGGCTCGGCAAGCACCCTACAAGCCAAGCCACACTCGTGCTATCTATGACTACATACTCCCGCGGGTATGAGCAATGAGCCAATGTTCTCAGACCGACAAGAGAGAATGTTTGCGTGACAGCAAATTCGACCTGATGAACACAGAGCCTAGGGTCCATGCAGTTTAGCACGTCAGGGAATCGCGTAGATGAAAGACCAGCACGATTCTACACGCAAATACACAGATCAAAGCATTCTCCCAAACGTTTGTGCCAGCTATATAATCCGTCTAGCAATCTAGTTCTAAACCAGAGACTACTGCACAACTTTTGCTTAATAACTAACGTCCACGAGATCCGCATATTTTGCAAACTCCTCATCCGTCCTCAACATCTCCAACTCCTCAGGATGCGTCCCCAAGACAAGCTCCACACTGCCATCTTTCGTCATGGGAAAGATGACCAGGAACCGGAACCGCCCATTCCCACGCTCGAGCTGCGGCCGCATCGACTCCGGCTCACCCCCGTTGTCGAAGAATTTATCTCCGAAGCAGACCTCGCTGGTGGGGAAGAGCATCATGTTAGAAATCATGGCGTGCATGTGCTCCAGGCCCATGTTGGCGGTTGAGAACCTGCTGTGGTCTGGGAGGGACTTAAGTATTGTAAAGGCGTCGTGTACCAGCGAGGGCGTGATGCGCGCAGCGGATTGGCGGAGTAGGTACGCGATGTGTCCGATGCTTGTGTCAGGAGAGCAGAGTGTCTCGATGGGCATGCTGGATCGATTGAGAATAAGCAGACTGCCCATGTACGTCGAGGGCAGCAGGGAGGAGAAATACGGGCGACCATCGGTAGGCAGCTCGAGAATAGACATGTCATCAGGACTGAAAGTCTCTTTGCGGATCTCCTTGGCAACGCGGCATCGCGCTCGGATAGCAGCACGCCAGAAGAAGGCTTGCACAATGTCGCTGACAGATGTGATGACGCCCTTGGCCTCGGGGTCGGCGATGACTTCCTGCTTCATCATCTCCAGCTTTTCAGGCTTGATGAGGAACAAAGTCGTCTTCATGCATCTCTCAGTACGAGGCAGTGGCCAGACAGAGTGCAGAGGGAAGATAGGTCGAGGAGGGAGAGCCCCTCCCTTTGAAGCGTTCTTAGGAACCACAGACTTGTCATCAGACGCCGTCACACCCTTGATCTGAGTCTCGTCTTCAGGAGGGAAGAAAGGCAAAAAGCCCCATGTGCCAGGATCAACCTCGTGAAGCGGTCGAGCCAAACCAGCCTGCTCGTGAATAATCTCCGGCAAGCTGTGGTTGAAGCTCTCGGGATCATACCAGTCACACGTCGCCGACTTGTCGCCCTGCACAAATCTGCAGTTCTCGGCCCAGACCTTGAGCGCGACCATGACGCCGAGGCCATCGAGACAGCAGTGGTTCAGATCGACGGCGAGAATACAACCGCCAGAGACAAAGTTGGCTTGCCCGATGAAGATATCTGCGGGCATCTTGGGGAACGGATCGTCGCGCAGGACAAGGCTGTCCTTGAAGGCCGACGGCGCAAAGCCTGCGTCGCGCAACTTGTCGAATGACGGGAGAACATCAGAGAGGTCCTTGTAGACCAGACGATTGTGCACAGAAGATGCCATGGAAAGAGGCGGAATCGTGACGCAGAGGTCTCCGTTGGTGTAGCCAATCTCTTGCTCCGATCGGTTCATCATCTTTCCGCCGAGCGCCGGGATCATATCGAACGTGCGGTTGAGACCTTCCTGCAAGTTGGAAAATGCATCCTCGTAGCTAACGCCCTCGCGCAGTGGGAAGTAGAAGACCAAGCCCATCCCGTGGTTTGGGTTGACATAGTCAAATGCGTTCAAGCTGAACGACTGTCGCGCCTTGTGCTGGGCAATCGTCCTCTCCATCTTAACTACCTCATCGTCGACAGGGTTGTTGAGCGAAGCGTTGTCGCTTGCACTTTTCGTCACAACAAGACGTGCGATGGTGGCAGAGAGACTGGAAATGGTGGAATTGGCGTAGACGTGGCGAGGAGCAATCTTGTCACGCAGTCCCGTAGCAGCCCGGATCGTCTTCACGATTGCAAAGACACCGAGGGAGTCCAGTCCAAGATCGAACAGATTGGAGTCTGAAGCGGCTTCTTGGATCTCGGGGAGTGAGGAGGCGAGTACCTCACGGATGAAGCCTTGGATTGACTCAGTCGATCTGACGTCGACGGTGAACTGCCCAGCGAGGTCGTCACTACGCGAGCTGTAGAACCGCTCAATGTAGTCAGAGTAAAGCTCTAAGGTAGCAGCTCGCTTCACGGTATTCTTGTCCGTGCGGAAAAACGGCTTGTCGGGCTCTGCGAAGGTGATAAAGTCTCTCAGCAGCTGATTCTTATGACGAGACATAGAGTTAGCCTTCTTGACCGTCTCCCACATACTATCGAGAAGCTCATCGGTCTTATTCGACGGATCTTTCAGCTCGATAAGCAGACCGGCCTGGGGTCTTCCGGTCCCGAAAACAAGACATCCTTTGATGGCGGGGTGGGTGGTGATGAAGGCTTCCGTCTCAAGCGGCGAGATCTTGTAGCCATTGGACAGCACGATGAGGTCGTCGCTTCGTCCTTTGAAGGCCCACAGGTTCGCCTTGGTGGGATGCCGCATGTACAAGTCCTTGAAGTTGATGGATTGCTTCTCCGGGAACGTGTGGAAGATGCCCTGGAACAACGGCCAGTGCTTGTTGCGGTGTACCCAGTGCTCGTAGGTATCTGCCTCGATTTCCTTGAACTCGAAGCCGGAGTAAGGATGGAAGCAGAACCAGAACCAGTCCTCCCTCGACGTCACGAGGTTACCGATGAACAGACCCTCTGTCGTGCCAGTCAAGTTGAGCACTCGGATGACCTCGTTCACTTTGCCGACGCTGACGGGACTGACGGGACCGCCGGACGCGCAGATGAACTTGGAGGGCTTGAGCTTTGCCAGTACGTCTGGTGTTTCGCCCACCTCGTCGACGAGGGATGGGACCATGCTCCATATATCAATCCTGTTGCTCTCTGCGAGAGTTTCCACGAGGTTGATGTTGGGCAGGATACCTGTGGGACCCAAGATGCAGTGCAGGTCGAAGAGTGCGGGCATTAGAATGTCCATGATGATACCGGCGCCCTATTATCACAGTCAGAAAGTCTTTCTCTCAAATATCAGGCAAAATAGGATCACTTACATGGCTCATAGGGAACGACGAGTAAATAGTATCACCCGCCTTCCAGTCATACGTCCACGGTCGCATATCCTCATAACCCTTCACGGGCGGTAGAAGTCGCACCGCATCCATGGTACCAATGAGTCCATGAGACCAGGGAATCGGCTTGGGCACTCCCGTAGTCCCAGACGTATGCAGGAAGCAGAACGGGTCATTGGTGGCTTCTTCAAACGTCTTGGTGTACGGGAAGACCTCGGTGGACGACGCATCGAGAAGCTCGTCGAGTAGAGGCAGTTGCAGGACAGTCATGCGGCGCTTCTCCAGGATCTCGTTGACGAGAGGGACTGGGGATGCGTCGATGGCGTTGACCCAGATGTTGCAATCGGTTGCTTCGAGAACAGCTAGTGCGCCTTCTGTGTTGTTCTTCGGTGAGAGGAACAAGGCCTGCGGTGAAGTTAGCCAGTTGAAGATGCATCGAGTGGTGTGTGAACTTACTGCGTACCCAGCCTTGACGCACGCATAGGTCAGCAGAACGTGTCGCAGATCGTCTTCATAGACAGTCAGTAACCCACGTACAAGATGGAGCTCTCAACTTACGCGGTCCGATGTATCCCACAGGCCGTATCGACTCGGGTTTGCCAACTTGATTGTGAAGCCACCAAGCCGCCTTATCAATGGCCTTAGTGAAAGCCGCGGCAGACACGTGTCTAAACTGAAGCGCATCGCCAGAGAAAGCCGCCAGTGAGAAAACCGTTCGCTCCGGCTCAGCAGCAGCCAAGCTATCCATGATCTGAGGGATGAGCCTTCTGCCGTACGGCATCGTAGTCTCTTGGGTCTCTCCCGACAGCGAAGTGCTGGACATGTCCTCGACAACTACCTCCGGAGGACTCAACGCAAGGCTGGGAGGAGACTGCGTCGCCGGTGTAGATACCGCGCTGACTGCCTCCGTCACGCGTGGTGAGAAGGTAGAGGAGTTACTGGGCGAAGGCAAGGCGGGCGTGGACGCCCGACTCAGATACTCACTAGGACTAAGCCGCCTGGCTTGCTGGAGATAGGTCGCCGTCCCCTCAATGCCAAGGGCATCTCGTCCACGCGGCTTCTCCCTGAAGTAACTCGGCCGGTCGTCGACGTGCACGAGCTCCAGCCTGTCGTCCTTGCTAAACTCGCCCATGGGAGCGCTGACCCACTCGCCGTCTGCTAGCTGAGCGACGCTGCAGTGCCATGGCGTGGTGAAGCCGGTCTTTGTGTTGAGTAGGGATATCGAGATCTTGGTGCTGGTCATGGATTCGTGGATGGAGAGTCGCAAATGGTTGGGGAACGCGTGTTTGGTCGCCCGTGCGAAAGCCTGTTGAGATGGTTAGAGATCGGAATAAGATAGACTGGGTATTGTTCACTCACGTCTCCTCTTATGAGCATCTGCTTCGCAAGGTACTTGCAATCCCGCTTATACTCATTGGCAGTTCGCTCCGCCCCGCGGGGGAAGATGTACTTCAAGTCCGACTCCAGGAATCGCTTGTATCCGAGGTACGTCAGCTTCGTATCCGGATTAGTGGCAATCTCGTGGTTGATGTCAAGGTCAGGTCTGCCGTGCTTGTTCAGGAGCAAGCGGCGGAAAGTGGTACAGTTGGCGACGTAGGTAATCTCCCTCATCTTCTCCGGCAGAGGAAACTCAAGCAGGTCTCGCATTCTGGAAAAGCTGATGTGGGTGAACTTCTTCTGAATGGCCATCTTGCGAAGAGCCTCGCCGTACGCCCAGGTGTCTTGGTCAGATATGCACAGCAAGTCTACAATACGAACTCCTGTATTAGCCATACCGTCTCGAGCTCTCGATTGAACTGTCGACTTCTGAGACGTACCATTGTATGTGATGCCATCCGAGATGATTGTGATCTGCGCTCCGGGCGGGTAAATATCCTTGATGCGCGTGCACATGGTATTCAGCCGATCCAGAGCCAGCTCTTCAGCCTTATCGGGTAGACTGCCGAGCACCTTGTACACCTTGTTGGCCGACTTGAACGGGAAGGCCGGGAGACACGCCTCCACCCGCGTCCCGGCCGCGACGAACCGATCGACGACGGGCAGGAAGTTCTCCGCCCGCGTCTCCAGCGGGTCGTCCGAACGGTCGAACTTGTTCAGGGAATACTCAAAGATGATGTCCAGGATGAGACGCGAGGTCTCTGTGACTTGCAGCGTGTTGGTCGAGGCGTCCTCGTTCAGGACAAGCCCGTCAGCGGGGCCGCCGGCTGTAGCTTTCGCCTCCATATTGGCCTTGTGGGACACTGTCGGAGATAAAGTGATGATCCACTGCAAGGCAGTTGCACTGCTTGCTGCAGATGTAGAAGTAAAGTCCACGATGTGACACAAACGTTATGCCACGTCCTGCACGATAGACAACTCGTACAACAGCTGCTTCTCGCCGCAACAGAACAAAAGGCTAATATAAACACTTAACCAAAGGGAAAAAGAGAAGGGAAAAAGTAAGTTTCCTTTTAATTAACCAAATGCCTCATCCAGTGACATGAGCCCACCACCGGCCATGCCGGGCTTAGGTGAGAAGGAATCCCTCTCGTGCTACGGCCCAAGGCACGACGATGAAGCTGGTAAGACTAGCAGGCAGTAGCGGCGCCAAGAGCTGACTACGGGGCGCACGTATGGCTGGGATTGGAGCACGTTTGAGGCAGATGACTGCCCTTGTGCGACGTGGGGGGCATGAGTGTTTAGGATTGGGGAAACGGAGCTATTGCTGTGTTGTACGGAGTTATTTTAATCATTCCTGTTGCGTCCGAGGGTGGCTGAGCGGTGGTAATACGAGTGTATGGTGTCGTATGGGACAATCTTCTCGCCGCTCCCGTCGTTGCTTATCTGCCCGCTCAGCCCAGGTGTATTGCGCAACTTTAACTATCGACCATGTTCCTAAAAAAGACGTTGGCTCTGCTCTCGAGGAAACCTGGTCTCGGAAGCATGGCAGACGTGCAACAGCTCGCAACGTTGCGGCCGCTAGGTACTGTACGCTCGCGGGTTTTCTGTCACCCCGTCTAATTCGTGACCAGGCAAACTCGAGCAAGTCTCCGCGGCTTGCCACCACCTGGAGTTCTTCAACAACGTCGGTCTCACAGCCCACTACAAGCTGTCTGGTTCCTCGTCTCCTGGCGTTGACCTGCGTCGTGTCATCTTCGCTGCGGCTGGGGACGTGATACGGAAGCATCGCATATTATCCGCCATCCCGGTCAACGAGGACAAGCCGGATAGCTACTTCGCCTCGCTTCCTTCGGTGGATCTCAAGCGAAGCATCAGTTTCGTCCAACGGTCTCAGCCTGTTGACGAAGGAGAAGACAAGCAACTGGATGCAATCCTCGAGGATCAGCACAACACCAACTTCAAGGCCGAATACGGTTCCTTGCCGTTCTGGCGGTTGGTTATTCTCCAAACACCAGGGGCGGACAATGAGTTTACGGCCTCGTTCATCTACCATCATGCCATTGGCGATGGAGTCTCTGGTTTAGTGTTCCACAACGCGTTCCGCAGTGCTCTGAACGCGGCTTCTTCCTCTTTACCTGGAAAGAACGAGGAAAGCATCGTCCCGGATGAGAACACATCGGTTCTCCCACCGCTTGAAGAATTGCATCCTCTGCCACTCAATCCAACTCCGCCCGGCCCTCCAGCGACAAAGCTCAAAGAGTGGACGGGCAACTCCATTCGCACCCCCTGCAAATCCCGCTGGACATCTCTTTGCCTCTCACCGCGCACAGCCCAAGCCTTCTTCCAAGAATGCAAAGAAAACAACCTCTCAGTGACATCCGCTCTGTCATCCATCATTGCCACGACCTTGTTCATCATCCTTCCACCAACGATTGAGGCGCTCACCTGCATTATCCCGGTGAACTTGCGGCCGTGGCTCAGCCTTCCCCGCGAAGTCGCCAATGGTGCTATTGGGACATATTTCGACGCCACCAGAGTACAGTTCACACGACGTGATCAAAATTCCCAGGGTTCAACTGTATGGCCTGGAGCTCAGCAAGTCTCGAAATCGATGACCGACTACCTCGCTAACGTGTCACCATCTGGAGAGCCCTACACGGCAATTGCGGTCCTCAAGACCCTCCCAGACGTCTCCGTCATCTTCAGCTCCGCAGTAGGAAACCCCCGCGACGCAGCTTTTGAAGTGACGAATATTGGGCTCTTCTCGTCCTCCACTCCCAAGACCGAGGACGCTCCTCTCTGGCAGGTGGGAAAAGTTCTGCTCAGCCGCAGTTCGGTTGTCTCGGGAGCTGCGGTCACTGTCAGTGTTGCCACCGGTGGGGATGGATCCATGGCGGTAGGATTCAGCTGGCAGGAGGGTGTCCTGGAGGATGGCGTCATGGAGAATGTCAGCGAAGGAGTCAGGAATTATTTTGAGAAGTACCAATGAGAGGTAGGAAACAAAATGCCATGTGCGCGGGTGGGGAATACAGATGCAGTATCACCAACGGTTTACTCCTCATTTGGACCGAAATAGCGAGGAATGCACTCACTCATCCAACGTTGTACAGTTCCACAACATAATCCTTCTTTGTAATCAACGGCCAAACGTGAAGCCGCGTCACACAACACTCTGACACGCAGCGGAGTTAATGCCATCCTGCAGTTACATGTGAAAGT
The DNA here is from genome assembly GCA_037954315.1 of Neonectria punicea. Taxonomy (NCBI): domain Eukaryota; kingdom Fungi; phylum Ascomycota; class Sordariomycetes; order Hypocreales; family Nectriaceae; genus Neonectria; species Neonectria punicea. The sequence goes on along the minus strand of JAZAVJ010000044.1, from coordinate 4,702 downwards.
CGGACATGGCTATGTTATGCTTGCTTATACGATGAGGCTGTACCGGGTTGCTGTAAGCGTAATACGCCCCACAGAAGACAGGGCATCGAGACGGATGAGGCAGGTTATTGGGAGCAACTCAGGTTAACCCGGCTGCCAAGTCTCGCATGTCAAGCGGTATGGATTCAAGCACGCGTCAGCGCGATACCTTGCACAGTCAGATATCTGCGCAAATAAGCGCAACGTAACTTGCTCGGCCACAGCCACGCAGAGGGATACTGCTCTGCACAAAAAGGTACGCCATAGGACGGTACAGGATTTCTCACCTCGTCAGCTATTGTTACCGCAAAATGGCTTATCCGTTCCCTTACTCCGAGGCCGCACGGCTGGACCCTAGGATCAAGATACCGCGCCCCGTCATCGATCCCAGTCTCGCCCCCATCGTCGACTCGTGTCTGCTCCCGGAAGAGGTGGACCTCGCCTTCATGCGCGGCGTGTCAGCCGGCGGAGACGACTTCTTTGTCTACAACGCCACCACCGTGATCAACAGCGCACCGCATCTCAAGCACACGGAGCATTGTGTTCCTGGGAGCGACGTTGTTCTGTCGGTGTTTGCCCCCAAGGAACCAACTTCGGCTGCACTGCCGGCCTTGTACCACGTCCATGGCGGAGGCATGATTGCTGGCGACCGGTTCACGGGCGTCAACGAGGCGTTGGATCTTCTCAAGGGGATCGAGTGCGTCGTCGTGTCGGTCGAGTATCGCCTTGCACCTGAGACGCGCGCTCCAGGCCCAGCAGAAGATTGCTACGCCGGACTTGTCTGGACATCTCAGAACGCGGCCAGCTTGGGTATTAACCCAGCCGGCATCGTTGTCTGGGGCGTGTCCGGCGGTGCAGCGCTCGCAGCAGCGACTTGTCTCATGGCCCGCGACAGGAAGACTCCCGCGATTCCCATCAAGGCGCAGATGCTTCTGTCGCCCATGCTGGATGATCGCTGCGAGAGCGTCTCGGACCAACAGTTCGAATACGGCAGTCCCTGGTGCGGAGTCTCGAACCGCATGGCGTGGACTCACGTCCTTGGCGACGACCGGGGAAGCGACAGGGTCACGCCGTATCAGTCGCCGTCGCGCGCAGAGGATCTGTCCAATCTCCCGCCGACTTACATAGATGCTGCCGAGTGTGAGGTATTCCGCGATCCGGCCGTGGTGTATGCCATGAACATGTGGCGTTGCGGGTCAACTTGCGAGTTGCACGTCTGGCCGGGGACATTTCACTTATTTGACGGGATGGATAACCCGGATGTGCCACTTATTCATGCTGCGATTGTCGCGAAGCAGACTTGGCTTAAGCGAATTATGCAGCCTAAAAGGATAGAGCAGTAATAACAAATCGTTGTCGAGAATTAAGATTGTGAGATTGCGTTCAAGTCATCGTGTAAGTCGTAGAGCAGGGATTGTCCAGCCCGGAACGGCCCGTGAGGGAGTTAGATTGAGCTAATTATCATTGGGCAGTTCGCCTGAATACGGAAGGCCATAGGGACCGATGTCCCAAAATTATTTTTTGAGCACTTTTTCTTACTGCATTGACCCTAACCGTACACCCCAAGTCCTTTTAGTAGCATACGGTCTTGTATATTACATTAAGGCGAAATACTTTACAATAGGGGAGGAACTATTAAGCCCTAATACTATAGGGTTTAAGTATGGCTACGAATGGTTACGAACGGTTATATACGGTTATATTCTATATTCTATATTACTTTTACTATAAATATATCTTTATCTATTTTAATGCTATTCTGCCCTATAGACTATAGCTACTATATAGATACTTTTAAGAAATTCGCTAGGGCTCTTTTCTACCTGAACTATATATAATGGCTTCTTATGACCTTATTTTTAACTATTCTTCCTATCCTAATCTTTATTAATATAATACTCGATTTATCCCCTACTTAAGTAGAGCTATAGGGTAATATAATAATAATTCTTTCTATATGAACCTGATTGAAACCCGATACTTATTAAACCGCTACTATATTAGCTATTAAGAGTTAAATAAAGAGTATTATATCTATAAGCAATATAACTATAAAAGTTATTAAATTATATACTTTATTTTAATCTTATGATAGCTATTATAATATAATTCTTAGCGATATTAAAATACTAGTCTATAATAAGTTAGCTAATCTTATTAGGAAGTGTATAGGAAGTATTAAGGTTATACTAAGTATTAAGTTTCCTTCTTATACTATAATAATTAAGTTTATTATTAAGTAGTATAATAAGAAGCTTACTATAAAAGAATAGAAGATTATCTATTCTATTATAACCTAAATAGCTTTATTTAGCCCTATTAAATTTTCAAATACTATATATAAAATAACTATACTTAGGGATTTTTTTAGGGTTACTAGGATCCCACTAAGTAACAAGCGCGAGTTAGTAACATTATGCTTTTAGTACTTTAATATTAAGCTAAAGCCCGATCTAGACTTTATAACGCTATTAAAGCCTATCCATAGCTATAAGCAGGCTATTAATAGCATACTTACCGATATTAAGTCTAATACTCTTGCTAAGCGCCTAACCTCCCGTAAGGTTAAGTATGAGCGTATATCTCTAAGTAAGGAGATTAAGGCTAAGGTTAAGATAGAGGTTAAGATAGAGGTTAAGGGAGGGGATTAAGATGAGATTAAGGTATAGCCCTTTAATAATAGTAGTAATAATATTACTAACTTTAGGACTATATTAGATAATATAGCTATAAGTAATAACGATAAATAGCTAAAGAGTTAGGTAGACTTAGTTATAAAGAGAGAGCTTTTAGTTTAACTTAGTAGGGGGTAGAATAAGAAGAGGGATTAATTAGACTTTGAATTATAATAAATAGTAATGTACTTAGTTAAATAGCTAATTATTAATACCCTTATAGTTAATAACCCCTTTATTATTAATCTTTAATAAAATTAATATAGTATTAATATTATGTATGGCTAGATAATCACATACATAATCAATCCCTCCTATAAGTATGTCTAAGAGTGCGATTATTAGTTATAAGCCGCCTCTAATATAATCCTTTAGATAGGCCCATAAGAGTAAGTATACTAAATATTTCGGTTATATAACTATATTAATAGGTAGATTATTATAGCTAGTAAGAATATTATAGTATATACTAATCGTATTAGCTAGTAAGTAAGCGTTAAGGTTAATATAGTCTTCTTTAAAGATATCTTAAAGGGTCTATAGTTAGTCTTTAGGAATAATCTTTATAAAGCTCTTTACCTCCTTTACCTCCGGCTAGAAGTATAAGGTCTAAGGTATACTAGGTATAATATATAGCCTATTACGCTATTTACAAATATAGTATACATTCTAAGTGTATATAAAGTTAGCAAGCTCTTTTTATATAACTAGCATAAAGAGGTAGAGTATTATAATACGGTTGGATAAGGAGTCATTTGAGAATTAGCTAGCTATAGTAATCTTACTAAAGTAATCCTAGCACTAGGTTAATATATAAGCAAATAGAGCAATATAGTTATATACCTACTAGAACTTAGCCCTGCCTCTACTTAGTTAAAGCTACTAACTCTTAATCTTCTTATTATATATACTTTTGCTATAGATCTAGCAATCACTAAAGCGTATATCTTAGATTGAATTATCCTATATACGAACGTATATTTTCGAAAGGTAATAATATACCCTAGCTATAAGAATTATCTCCTTACTATAGTTAGACTAAATAATATTTAGTATAGTCTCTTATTAAGAGAGGACATTAAGATACTACTCAATAACACTTCATAACATACTAAACAATATCCCTACATAGAACCATATAATAAACCGTAAGTATACATTAATTAAAGTATAGATCTCAAACCCCTAGGCCTTCAATTTATTATATACATCAAGAGACTAAATAAAGTTAGGGCCTAGAGTAGTCTATCTAGTTTAGCGATATCGCATTATATTCTACCGTTTAGTAACGTTCATAGGGGAAAAGTCATAGAAGTATAAGTAAAGGGCTTAGTAGCTTAAGATATATTAATTCTAGCGAATATATATATAGAGATACATATAGCCGTAGGTTTTAAGCTTAGTATATAATTTAGCCTTATCTTTAAAGAAATAGCGTAATTTAACTATACATTCCTATAGTATTTCTAGGGTTTAATGCTACTAAAGCTTAAGCTCTTACTGAATGCGTATAAGGCTACTCTTCGTAATAATAAACCCCTTAGAGTATAACTATAAAAGTATAAAGTAATTATTTAAGACCTTATTGTAAAATAAGTCTTTAATCTGCTTATATAAATGTTTAGAATCTTATATAGCCTACTATATAGAAGTATTCTATTATTATAAGTAATAATAAAGTATTATATAGCTTATAATAATATAGAAGTTAGTATTAAGGTACTAGATAATCTATTATATAGGGAGGTTATTATTAGCTTTCTATTATTAGATCTAAAGGTAAAATATAGATAAGTTAGTTAAAGGGCGGCCTATTAGTATATTAGGTAAGGTATAACTATATATTATAATATAATATTAATAATAGTAGAAGGAAAGAATAACTCTAGGTATAGTTTTTTATTAATATTAACTATATAAGAAAAAAAAGGTTAGGGAAAATAGGGTATATATATAGTAATATTGCACTAATTAGTAAAATATAAGATAGGGTTAAGTTAGTATATTAA